>PVIR01016850.1:0-35911 GCA_004026965.1 Petromus typicus
ACAAAGCAAAGCTTCATCTCAAAAAAGAAAAAAAAAAATGAGACTAATTTAAAAAAGAAGCATCTACCTGCCTCTGAATTTGATGGCATGAAACAAATAAAGCAATGTTTGTAGAATACTGCCATGTTACCTCAAAAGTACATCACATGACTTGATGTTCTCTGGAAAAACCAAACTGCCAAGATGCATAGTGAGAAATCAGTCACAGAGTAACTGATAATAAATAGATCAGCATTTCCAATATCATTCTTACCTTAAATTTCATTAAAAATTGTGAAACTCCTTAATAGTTGTTTCAAGTTCACTCTACTTGCTAAAATCAAATTTGATTTTGATTTACATAATTTGCACCCAAAAGTAATGACAAGGCATCATCAAACAAAGACTGTTTTAAATAAAATCTGATGCTAAATTTACAAATACAACCAGGCATCAAAAATATACTTTCTTATTGTATCTTGGTTCTAGTACTGTATCATCAATTTGCCAAAGATGTATATATATACATATGCATTATGTGATATTAGTGCATAGAGTCACCAATAGGAAAAAGAAAATACTAAAGTATTCAAAGAATGTTACTCATTACATGTAACAGCTGAGAAATGTGCCATGCTTAGCATTCTACAAATATGTAATCTTGTTACATTGTGAAATGCTATAATACTATGCCCTTTTCTAAAATACAGTGTACTAGAGCATGGCAGGAAGAAGGCAGGAGGCCAAACACTGAAACAGGCAAGTACATAATATGATTTTTTTTCTTTTTTGTAAAATAAAATTTTCTGTTACTTCTAATCCGATCTTTATTATAATCTCCCAGGCCCAACATTCCTGTGGACAAAGAAAATTTAAAAGTTGTGCTTTACTGCACCCATCTACTTAATTGTTCTCCTTGAGTAGTCTTAAAAATGTAATTTATATGATTTTTCTCTTAGCTGAAATTGACTGAATTTTATATCCTATGTGTTTCTTTAGAATTTCTTAGATATTTCTGAACACAGGAGTTTTGGCAAGTGTCATGCAGCTGAAATTGCTTCAATGTCTATTGTATTTATGTTGTATCCCTCCAATTTGCTTGAAATTTTTAGGCAGGATTTGTGGAGATTATTTTTCTAATTATATGAAAACATCGTGTTGCATGTTAAAAAACAGCATTTTCTTTTTTCACTTGTCAAATTGAAATACTGGGTCATTGTGAGATCTGGAATTCAATTAAAGCCAGAATATCCTCATATAAATATACTACTGTGCTTAGTGAAATGTGGAGCTCAATTCATATGAAAAGCAAGTTTATTAAGTATTTGAATGTCTTATTACAATTTGTGAAATTTTCTATAAAAACTTCAAATGTAGCTTTCTTAAATATGTCTTCCTATAGCATGTAAGTCATCTTGTACTGATTTTTTCATACTTTGTAACAGTATCTATTTCATCTCCCCCCAGGCCCCCCAAAAAATCCTCAAGTGCTGTTACACAACTTACAATAGTTGGCTAAATAAGAATGGTCTAGGTAGCTGTGTCGGAGAGCAGGTGTTATGCTTTTAACCTGGATTTCCTCACCTCCCTTCTTGCACTCAGGGGTGGGCCCTTCGGCAGCTGATGGACCCTGAGAGGGTACAGCTACTTGACTTGCTATTAGAAGGTGGGGTTCAGTCAGAGGAGGGCTCCCTCCAAGGCTTTTCTCATTACACACTCTGCTTCTTGGCTACTCTGCTGTGAGTAGCTGTTCCTGCCTCTGACCCTGAGCCACGCCGTCCTGCTTGCAGTCAGCTAGCCACTGGAGGACAGAGGCTGTGGACCAGGAGCCCACAGAAACCTCCCCTCTTTTAAGTCAGCAACAAGAAAATGACTAAGAAAGTAATTTATTAACAATTAATAAATTCTTCCCAAAGAAAATCAGATTGCGCTTTATGCCTTGTCACATATAATTATCCACATCATCAGTCATGAATATTATCAATCAACATTGAGAGAATTATATACTGTGTACTATAGATATGTTGTAAAAAGAATGGAAGTTTGAAAAATTAAGGCAGTGACATTTATTAATCATTATTCCCATAATAAAACATGTATTAAGTATCCTTTATGTACCATCCCACTAACCATGTACTTACTAATTTCTAAAAATTGTAAACTTGCTGTTAGCACCTGTAAAAATCACAGCAGACCGGGGCCGGGGAGTTAGCTCAGTGGTTCGGGCGCCTGTCTTACAAGCGCAAGGGCCCGGGTTCGATTCCCCGGTAACCACATAACAATACTGGGTGTGGAGACCCACACCCGGCAGCAACCAGTACCACATACCACAGTGACGGGCATGGTGGCTCAAGCCTGTAATCCCAGCACTCGGGAGGCAGAGGCAGGAGGATTGTGATGTGAGTTGGAGGCTGAGCTCAGGGCCAGCCTAAACCACAAAAGCGAGACCCTGTCTCAAAAAACCTAAAAAATAAATAAATAAATAAATTTAAAAAAAAAATCACAGCAGACCTTTCAAATTAAATTCCTAAAAGTCAGAGGCTGGCTGTATCAGAGAGGTATAAAATTAAACATTTAAAGCAAAAATAAGCAGAAGGTGGTTTAAAACCATTTTAAATAGACTAAGTATCAATACAGCATTAGGTTCTAATATTACAAAATTCAGCAACATATTTAAATATTCTTACATCCAATTTACCTCCAAAAAGAAACCACAGGAAAGTACAGCCCTTTTTCCTTCATTTGTTTCATATTAACTACATTTTATTAAGAAGCTATGTAAAATTTCATTACATGTTCGTCTATAAATACATAACGCATCACCATAACCACTTACTTCACATCCTATATGTCGTTTTCCAACTACTAACAGAAAGGTATTAATCATGCCCACTTGTGATTTGCTTTGAATATTTATCATAACTTTGCTTATTTTGAACGTTCTGTGTTTGACTTGCTTATACTGCAAACTAAATATCACAGGATGCCTGTCACTTGGTGGTGTTACAACTCATGTGAACGAAAGTGAACTTGCAGATAATTTGTGAAGTAGAAGTGAAACAGAGGCGATGCCTGAGAGGCCAGAGGCTGTGAGAGACACAGAAGGGTCAGCACATTCTAGGCTGCCTTCGGTAGTTTCACAATTTCTCCACCTTTACAATTGGAGGTCCAACTAACCAATGACAATCAGCAGTCCACTATCCCCTCATTTAGTTGTAAATTCAAGCAAGTAATATCTCTGAAGTCCAGGAACCTTCCCTGACTTTCTCAGGGACCTTTCCAACCATACTGTAGTGTGAAGAAGTAAGGAAGAGATAACCATAAGGAGGAAAAACAACAGAATTCTTTCTGGGTCTCATTAAAGCAGAGGAGGAAAAAATCTTCTTTAAAATTGTTAGTCAGAAATTTAGGGTATGTATCCAAAAGAATACAAGCCAGAATGAAGGAGCTATTTGAATGAGAAAATCTCTGAACAAGAACAAGACCAGATTTGGATTTATTTGAGCCCGAAGCTAGGGAGTCACAGTATGATCCTAACAAGACAGGGAATACACCGAAGGATTAGTTATACACAGCTCACCACGATATGGATTTTGCTTTTTCAGTGGAATGAACATCTTAGTTTTAATGTAGAACAGTTATTAATTAGAGGCAAAGGATTTAAGAAACTAAGAATTCCACCCTAACTATGAGTAAGTTACAAAGTATAACCTCCAGAAGAAGAAGGCAAATGCTACAACCACTCAGGCAGAAAGAAACAGCAGGCCTGCAAAGGCTTTCTGAGACTTTTCAGGAGCAGACATTCTGTTTTACACCCACTCTGTCTGAAGGGCAGAGCTTGATTAGGAAGCTTCTCAGAAACAATACCTGCATCTTCTATACAAACCCTTTTTAAAAAATTGAGTTTATTGGTATATTTTGCATATGTATTATGATCACATTCAACATTAAAAATCTGTATTTGTACATGACACATGTAATAATTTGTTTGCCTTTCATTTTACTTACCTTACAATAGAAAATTATTTCAATCAAAATAAAAAGTGATTGATCCCTACATGAAGTTTAATTCTTTTAAACAACTCAAAATAAGTTATAAATGGAAAGTTTTACATAAGTGCGTATCAAGAGTACATTTCATTCTATATGCTACTCTGGATCCTGGGAATTTTGTAAAGCTAAAAGAATTACATTTTCAACAGAAAAGATTTGCATTTGCATTTTACTCATAACTGTTATATCTGTGTTTTCACTCATTTCAGGGAGTATGACATACAATTTAGGGCTGGGGATTTAGCTCAGTGGTTCCGGCACCTGTCTTGCAAGTGCAAGGGCCGGGGTTCGATCCCCAGTAACCACATCACAATACTGGGTGTGGAGACTCACCCCAGCAGCAACCAGTACCACATACCACAGTGCCGGGCGTGGTGGCTCACGCCGGTAATCCCAGCACTCAGGAGGCAGAGGCAGGAGGATTGCTGTGATGTGAGTTGGAGTCTGAGCTCACGGCCAGCCTGAACTACCAAGCGAGACCCTGTCTCAAAAAAAAAAAAAAAACAGACATACAATTTACTAATGATGCAGTCTGTAAATTGACTATTTAAAAGCTATAAAAGCAATTTATGTTGTAAAATGACAGTTATAGGTTGACACATCTTTCTGATCAATCCTTGGAATCTTGGTAAATTCACATTGTAGAAAATTAAATATTGTCAGAATTCATCAAACTCTTATAGTAACACTCCATAGTCATATCCTTAGCATGGATTTGTATCAGTAAATTCAAAATACAGTAGAATTTTAGAGCATGCCTATGCAATTGAGTGGGTTTCCTTCTTGTTTTCTATCACTACAAGAAAAATAAAAAAATATATCCCCACTGGCTTATTCCTTAACAAGGATGAGAAACTTATAACACAATTTGAGCCAATCCGAGGTGACTGCTTCCTGAGTCAGACCACATAAAACCATGAAATACTGTATGTGGAGCTCAGGCCACTGATGTATTGGAAACTTTCTTGTTAAATTATACTGTTTTATTCTGTTTTACTTTGCAATTTTTGGTAAATTTTCCAAAACCACAAAATATATAGTACCAATTTTAGAATGGAGGAAGAACTAGATATGATCATAGAAAGCTAAGAGAACACAGATAAAAACTGTTTTACTAACACTGAAAAATTCTAACACAGATACAAGTTATAATATCCTTCCACAGTAATTGAGAAGACAGAAAATCTACCTAATCTAGCTCTTATTTCAAAACTGGCTAAATCTTAGAAAGTGATGCAGTAAAAAGATGATGTCAGAAATAAATTAGTTCCTGTATTACATGTTTCTAACATTTCCAAATTTGCATAAGAAGTTTCTCACAAAATTAAAAGATTCCCATTTTTATAATCTGTAATCTTTACCAGCTGTAGGAAATACATGTTTGTGTACACGTGCATTCCTGCACGTATGTCACAAATCAGTGGATAAAATATGATGCATCATCCCAGCTCAGCCACTTACTAGTTGACTGATTTTAAACAAATCGCCTAATCTTTCTGTGTCTCAATAGACTCACTTCTAAGCAGAGAAATACAGGGTTACTTGCAGTATATAAAATAATCCAAATAATTTTGAAAATTTACTGACACATAAACACTTGATAAAAGTGTTTGATTAATACTTACTGTTGATAGTTATAGAATTTTATTAAAATTTTTAATAGGAATCAGATATTTTTTAAATTCATTACTCAGATACACCACAAAATGTATTTAGATAAAATATTGGAAAACATTATTTAAAAAGTCAGCTATACAGTGACATCTTTTCCAATGACACATCATATGTGTTATGCTAGAATGAGTTTTAGGGACCCACCAGAGTGCTCAACTCTGTGGGGTCTACAAAGTTTGTGTAGATTATGAGAACTCAACCATGAAAATTAACTTCAAAAGAACAAAACAGAATTTAAAATTCTACAATTATTTTTGTCAAATCAATCCACCTTCACATCTATATATCTAACTACTATACATAGATCATAAATCTCATTGATTTGACTGGCACTGTGGCCCTGTTTTCCTGCATTAATTTCCTTTCTTAGTATACAATTTTTTCTCACTTGGCATTAACAGAAAATTTATTTATTTTCTACAGGATATGTTCCATATACATGACACCCAACTTTACCCGCATTTTGCTGCTGCTAATGTCGAGATAGAGAAACTTTTTCCAACTTTAGTCAACTCCACAATTTTCCTTGTCTCTCTCTCTCTCTCCTTCCCTCCTTCTATCTCTATCTCTGTCACTCTCTCTGTCTCTAGTTCTGTCACTGAGTTATAAATTTACAATCCAAAAGACCATTTTCAGCTACATAATTCCATGACTATAATACTATTATGTAAACACTTATCAAGTGTTTATTATGCATAGGAACATTTACAAATTCACTTGAATTATTTTGTTTACTGTAAACATCTCTCTGCTATAGTAAGTTTAGAAATGAGTAGTGAACTGTGGTACAAAGAGATGATAGTTTAAATTTCAATGCTGCTGAGTGTCGCCTGCCTTCTCTCCTCCGTCTCTTAAATATTCTCTTCCTGCTGTAACCTTTAATGTTCTGCCCAGTACCCACAATGATTCTTCTCTGTTGACATAACTGATTTCTTTTCTCCATTTTTTCAAGTGATTCCTGTTACATGAAGGTTTGTCTTTGGATCTCTGAACTCCTTAATTAATTTTATAATGACAAATTCTGAATCTACAACCCACCCTCCAAACTGGACATTCTTTTATGCTATGAATCTAAAACTGCTTCTTACAAGGATGCCTTTAAACTCACTTTGTTTAAAATTCTAAATTTGTTTCCCTCAAACCTGTTCTTTTATTTAGTATTTCTGCTGTTGTTTATGGCTGTCCCTTTCGTTCTCTGATTTACAAGAATTGATGTTATTTTTTTTTCTCTCTCATCCACATCCACACAGTACTAAAACCTCACCAATAAGATGAAATTTGAATAAGGGAGTAAGTAAAGTTCAGAAAGTTTTAAATTAAATCTTATGATAATTCATACACAATATTAATAGAATAGGTAAGGTTATGGTACAGATGTCTTTCTACTAGTGTCAAATAGATGTGAGGAGCAAGGTGTTCTGGGAGACTGAAGTTTTCCCATGAAAACAAGAATTGTGCTGAAGCATGCTCAAATGTTCATCTGCAGTGACCTAATTATTTTACCAGGACCAAAGCATTCCACCTCTTTATCTATAAAAGCTGGTAGCTTCTTTCTGAACTGAAATGTGGAAATTTTCCCAGAAACTTCACAGTTAGTGAGTACCTAACCTCTGGTTCCCTAACAGTCTGGATAATCTTTGTCTCCCTCTGACCATGCTCTAACACAAGAAAAACATAGGAAGGTCATGTTTCCACCCCCTGGAATTTACTTCCAGCTTCAGCTTGCCTTTCAGAGGAAGCTGTTCCACCAGTAGCCTCTCTGCAGGTGATGAGAAACTAGGGGTTCCCCAAAATAGTGGCAATATCTTTCTAACTGTCCCCTACAAGATTTCTGCCTTTCCAAGTGCCTCCTGTAAAATTTCTTTGGTTTATTCTGAGTAATGTGTTGCAATTTTCCTTCCATCACATGTGGAGCCAAGAAGGAACTGCTTTCTTGAACTGCACAAATCTCAATGTGAAGGGCCAGCAATTTAGTTCACTGGCTCCAGCACCTGCCTTGCAAGTGCTATGGCCCAGGTTTGATCCCTGGTAATCACATACAACAATCAGAACCAAATTCCACAGTGCTAGGCATGGTGGCTCACACCTGTAATCCCAGAACTCAGGGGGCAGAGGCAGGAAGATTGCTGTGAGCTCAAGGCTGAGTTCAGGGCCACCCTGAACTACAAAGCGAGACTTTGTTTCAAAAGAAAATACTGATGTGAAAATGTCCTTTCTGTTGAGTCAAGCATTGCTTTAGAAAATCACTTCACTCTCACAGGATGAAGAGGCATCAGTGAGGATAATTGCATATTGTAAGCTTCCACAGCAGATTGCTCTTTACCTCCTGCTTTACTTAGACCTCCAGACCCTTAGAGACTGTGGCTGTAGAGAGGTGGAGTTCAAGGAAGAGTAGCATCCCCAGTGACTGACAGCACTCCCCATGGAAGGTTAGAAAATGATGCAGCCTCAGTAAAAACTGTGCAGCTGGGATTCATCATTCAATAGCACTGATGAGGTTCCTCTGCAGGAGAATCAGAGACACCCAAAGAAAGCAAGGCACCAATCCAAACATCTTTCCATGGGTACCTTTTTCCCAAGGAAATCCTTTCCTGTTTCTGTGGACACTCTATCTGTGCATCATAAATCATATGGTTTCACAAGCTATCTCTAAATGACAGTGCAATTCAGCAAAAGGCTACACAAAATTAGAACAGGGGGCCCCTCATCTGTGCTGTCTGGGAGGCTGCACTTGCACTTCCTGGGTGATCTTCACTGTTACCATAAACCATAATGGAGTCTTATTTTCATTGCAGGAGGGAGTTGAGCCTTCCTGGCCCTTCTACTGTACTATGAATAATTTCTTCTCAATAATTCTTTGTTGACTACAGAAGAAGTGACAAATTTTGTTTCACTGGTAGGAAGGTCTATAGTTCTTTGGTATGCTACCTTGTATACTAAATACATAACATTTCTCAGTAACAGAACATGTTCTATATTGTGACCAATCCACTTTAGAATAGCTAATATACAAAATGACAAGAACAGGAGAGAGATATATTGCACTAACCAGGCTCTTGTATGCATTCAGTTTCCAGAAGTAAACCTGTCCCTAAGAGTTTCTGAAAGTAGAACGGACGACAGCCTGAAAGTTTTTAACTTTGCAACTGTATAATGTAATAAAATGATTTTTAAATTACTAACATTCTGCCTACACATGATCAATCATGACTAACCTGCCTACAACTTGGTAAATTATGAACCTAAAGAGATTACAACTGTCAACTTCATCTTTTGCTTTGGCAAAAGATTCATATTTCAAACCCAGGCTACCTTTGCATACCAGTTAGTGCTACAGTGTTATGTTGTCCTGCCACCTACTAATCATGAGCTGGAGAGATGATGCCTTGTTCAAAAACAGATATACATTTTCGTCTTAGCCCAGCAGCACCGTTCAGTTTTGCAGTTAACATAGCATCAATACTTCTACTATTATAACTTTCTGACTTTAAAGGGTAATGTGTGTTGTGAAATTTCACAGTAAAAATTTACCCATGGAGTGGACTGTGGAACAGTTAATAAAGTAATATTATGCTAAAAGTCTGAAATCTTAAATTGGGCTTACCAACTATACCATTGTGACTGAAAATGATAAATTATTATTTCCATCTTACAATGGTATTGCTTCCTTCATAACAAAATTCTGAAATAATATATCAAGAGTGTGTTTGGGGTATCAATAGGGCAAAGTCAAATGTTTTCCCCTTCTAGGTTATGTGACAAATGATCCAGATGAGAACAACAGAAACTGTATCCTCCTGAGCCAGACGTGACCAATCAGAACTGTATCCTTCTGACTAGAGGTATGTTCTGAAATGAGTAGTAATCTACACAGGCCTATCATGAAGCTTAGGATTGCATTAGTGAGTTTGAAATTTTCATTTTTTTTTTCTTGATCACATGTACCTCAGAGAAAGTGATCCTGGATCTCCTCAAGGCCTCACTACACTGTAGAAGAGAACCTAGAACAAGGAATTATGACAATCTATGTTTGTACAGTTAGGCCAGCATAAGATGAGGCATATGTCAGAGAAGTTCTGCCTCAAGTGCTAAAGAGTAAAATTACTATTTTCTGAATTCAGCTTTATCTGTGCATGTTTTAAATTGATGTTTGGATATATTTTTAGATAAATTCTGTCCTTGTCTTTGTGCATTTCAGTATGTCTCTGTCTCTGTCTTTCTCCTCCAGCTGGAATTAGAATTTTCTGTGCCCTAAATATCAAAGTCTCTTTTGACACAACCACAGAGCACATCACTTACAGCTTGTATATGAGCGCTTCATCAATACTGTACTTTATTACCAGACCCATCTTCCTAGGGGGATGTTCTGTCATTGTTTAAAAAACCATGTCTACTGCTCCAAATCTAACACTAGAGTATAAGGACTTCTTTTGTGTCAAATAATATATGCAAAGTCATCTCTCCCAATGATAAATGCACTTTTCTTGCTGGAATTTTCCTCTATGCTTATGTTCATTATGTTTCCCATTCCTGAAACGATCATCTCATTTGGTCTACTTAGAGAAATATTTCTTAAGGATCAAAGGTGGTGGTAAGTATTTTAGATTTTGTATGTGAAATGTAATCTTACATGACCTTTATTTTTAACCCCTTTAAAAGTGTAAGAAATTACACACACACACACACACACAACTTTTTTTTTGCCATGACTATGTGATAGATTAAGACAGAAGATTAGTTTGCTAACCCTAGACTGACATGACATAAGAAAAAATTAAAAGATACAGAGCACTAATATCCCAAGAAACAGACAAGCTAAATAATATTATAATACAAATTTGATGTTTTCATTTATAGTTAAAACCTTTACAAATGGTATTTTATGCTTAAAGAGCTTCACTGATGAAATCGACCAAACAATTCATAAAAAGCAGTCCAATTTCACATAAACTTACTTATAAATTATGAGATTACTTTTTATTGCTTTTCATGAAGCCAGCATTATCTTGATATGAAACCAGATAAAAATGTTGCAAGAACACATAATTACATACTTTAATTTCTCAAGATACAAATACTATATGACAACATTTTAGTAACACAAATCAATAGCATTTATGAGATAAGAACTTGTCAACAATTGGTATTTATCCCAGGAATATAAAATTGGTTTAATATTGAGAAATCAACTAACATAGTCATTGTACAAACTGAAAATATATGAAAAAAAAAGATTACAGAAGAGTATTGAATTTGATGAAATCCTACATCTAGCCTACTTTAGATACTGTCATTAAATTTAGAATAGAAAAGATTTTTAGTAAAGATAAAGATTAGTTTTGAAATATATGCATATACTTGTATATCCTACTTCATGACAAAAGACTGTATTTTGTCTGTAAGATCAGAAATCAAAAGGAAATGCATTCTTATAATTTTACTAAATATGTTACTGGAAGTTCTACCCAGTGAAAAAGAGTAAAAACTAAAGAAATACAATCAAACTCAGAAAAGAGCTATATATTTTTTACTCACCAATGACACACACGCTATCCATAAAATCAGATATAGTAAGAAATGAGTGGAATATTTACAAATATCTTAAATACAAAAATTAATATACAAATAAATTGGCTTGCTGTATTCGAACAATCAAACTCAAATTAAAAAATTATAAAAAGTTAAAATATGAGACACTTAGGAATAAAACTGACAAATATGCAAGACCTCTACATTCCAAACAATAAAAAAAATCATTTGAAAGAAATTTTAGAAGAGATAACTTGAGATGATTTATGATTCAAGGTGAAAAGACACAGTATTTTATCTCAAATTCATATGTAGGCTCAGTGTAATAAAAATTCCATCTGATATTTTTGTACAAATTGATAAGATAATATATATGAAAATGAGATGAAATAGAATATTAATATAAGCTTTAAAAAAGATGAGAAAAATTGGGAAACCAACCTTATCTGATTTTACAAACATTAAAAGAAAAAGCTATAATAACCAAGGCAATCTGGTTTGGTTAAAATACCAATGAAATGTAAAAGAAATGAAAATCCAAAATCACATCTACACCAAAAAGAACTCAGAATATCTGACAGAATTTCAAAATGGGTGAATATAATACAATACTAAAATGGCTGGATATGCACATCACACATAATTGAAAGTCAATCACAGAGTGCATAGTCCTCAAAATTCTAGTCTCTGTTGACCCCAGTGGTAATTGCCTAAAACTACCCTCAAAATAGATGGCACAGAAGGACTCCAGGACTCACTGAAAGCTGATATACACACAGAGAATGACAGAACAAAATTATCCCAGGGAAGATAGAAAAATGGTAAAGTCTGGTTGATCCTGTCTTACCTTCTGTGTGGGTCTGCCGCCTAATCCGCTGATCTTTATTTAACCAACACGCATGATTAAAGAAAAAAAAAGACAGATATGAATATTTATGGTCATTTTATTTGTAACAGCTAAAAATCAGAAAAGAACTAAATTTTTGCTGAAATTTACCTACATGGTAATCCCTATAAGGGACTATAATGAAGCAGTAAAATATAGTCAACTCTTAATACATGCAACCTATGAGTAAATCTCAAAATAATTATGATAATGATAAAACCTTGGTGAAAATAAATATTATTTTATAGTTCAATTTATGTAAAATTATGTTAAATATAAATTAATCTATAGTAATAAAATGCATATGAAGAGTTTCCTTGTGAGGACAGAGTAGTGGGATAAAAGAGGATAAAGATAATTTTTGAAAAAATTATTTGGGATGACAGGAGCACTGTTATGGGAGGACATAAAAGTTACTGAAGTATATATTTCCACATAAGCAGGTTTTGTATACCCTGATAAGCTAAGGAAATGTGTTTCAACCAGATATTAAATTTTTAAACATATATATATATATATATATATATATATACACATACACATATATATACATATACATATGTGTATATATATATGTCTATGTATATATAATATATAAATATATATATATATATGTAAAATCAAGGTGTGATTGAAAAACTCTTGCAGATGGCAAATATTTGAAGTTGTTGAAAATAAGAATGGAAAATATAAATTAGGAGAAAATAATATTTCTCATAGACCCACTACAAAGAATAATAAAAAATGATAAACAAATGGAACAAAAAGAAATAGTTTTTGTTTTAGCAAAACTGTTTACTCAAATTTAATATTGCAAGAAATTATTTTATGTATAACAATTACAACAGAGACAGTCTCGTAAAAATATATGAAGAGGTGTACACTGAACACTCACTTCACTTACTGAGGCTGAGTAAGAATTTGCGTGGCTCATATAAAATCTTTCTGAACATTTGAAAAATAATTTATCAGCTAGAAATTTGCTGCTTTTATTACATAACTACTTAATACTGTTTTTCAAACTTCTCTAAGCATTTAAACTAATACATGACATCTATAGCACACTGAGGCACTACCACATATCACACCACTCACATTACCCAATCATGGAAATGCTAGGCTCCCAAATGCTGCAGAAACTACAGAGATGGTCACACTTCCATACATCTGATGGAGACTAGCCAGCTCCCTGAGGCGAAGTCATTCACTTGATCCTTGGAGAGCACATATTCTCAATGTTTATTTAATTTTTGTTTTGTAACAATCCTACAGATTTTCACGGAATAAAACAAGTGTAAATAATCCAGAAACAACTGAATTCAATATTGTGATGAATCACTCATTCATCTGTAGAAGAATCATTGTGTGGAGAGGCATAGTTCTTTAACCAAAGCCCAAGGAAGCTGTAGATCAAGAACAGGTAGTAACACTTCTAGTAAAAAACCAAAAGCTCACATCTTTCTGAAAGAAAGATACACTTGAAGGGAGAACTTAGGAAGTTAGTACAATAAAGAACTATTATGAGAGAACAGATCAGTAATGAAAGAGCAACTAAATACTGTTAATGCAGCAGAAACAATCCTATCTATGCTTAAAGTCATATTGCTTTTCAGTAAAGTAAAATGAGAGAAATAAACATATATAAAAATTTTAATTTCTCAATTTGATACAAAGATCAGAAAGATAAAGTGATTTTGGACGAAAGATATGATAGTGGTTCCCTTTCAGCAAAAATATAATAATCTTCACCACAATCACAAAATGCAAAGTTTCACATAAAAGGCAGTTGAGTTATAAATATTTTTTAAAACATCGAAAAAATACATAACTTCATAAAACAAAGGAGATGTGATCATTTAAGATTATTCAACTCCTCCTGAGTTAAAAGTCTAGGAATTTTCACTGATAAATTTTGATTCGGGGAATCAACCATGAGAAGTGGAAGAGTTCCAAAAGCAGAAGGGAACATAGGTTTTCTGAAAAGCAGTAGCAGTGAACAGATATTCAGCCATGCAGAGTGGACATCAGCCCAACACATGGGAAAAAAATGAAAAAGCACACAGGAATACAGAGAAATACTGACTAGAACACAAAAACATGAAATGAAATAAAGTTCACCAAAGTATAAACATAAGTATCAGCACAATAATAAACAATGGTTATTGTTCTTAGAAGGATTTTCAGCCTCGTGAAATGGAAAAAGTGAGAGAGAGGGAAGGGAAAGAGGAGAGAGACACACAAAGGGAGGGAGAAAGTAAGAGAGAAGGAATAGTCAGACAACAGTCTGAAAATGACCTCACTAAATAATATGTCCCAACTCCCTCCCTCTGTGAAGAAGGTCTGGTGGCCAAAGCAGATCTTACAATTCAATAAAATCTAGATAATTAGCTGAAATGTTTAATTTAACGGTTTAGTAAATTCATCTAATAGTGTATCTCAAGTGTGTGATTAAATTATTCTTGAGGTACTTTTTCTTGTTCCAAATCTCAATTAAGATTTCTAACATAGGTTATTTCAAAATTACCATTAATTGAGAAAAAAGGAATAAAATGGATCTATGTATTAATCCTGTTCAAAAATCCACGTACACTAAAGTAGATCAAAGTTTTAAGTGTAAGAATAATAAAAAGAAAAAAGTAGCAAAACTTACGTCTTATACTATTGTTGAACAGGCAAAGACAACATAAATCTAAGTCATAAAATAAGACCTGATAAATTTATCTAATAGTATTTTTTTAAATTCTCATCATTAGGGAAAACTTTATATAAGTGAAAAAGACAACTGAGCAATAGAATAAAACATAGTATATCATTTGAAAAGTCTAATTTATTAATACCTAGGCATTTCCAATAATCAGCAAGAACAGTTAACAAAAATAGGGTAGAATGATTCTGGAAAATATATATACAAATAGTTGGTAAGTATTTGAATTAATATTTAGAATCACTCACTATAAAACATAAATTAAAAATACAATCAGGTACAATTTTCAGAAGCAAGTTCACATAGCACGTTTGCAAATATCGAAATGTAGTAACACAATTTCTTAGTGAGTTTCAGGAACAAGAACAGGTACGCATACATATACTATTAAAAATTACAGTGGTTATTAACTTTACAAACTTAGTTTGCTTTAAGATTTTAGGAACGATTATGGTGTTTTGTGGGGAGAAGATGGTCATGGTTGTGTTAGTCAACTGATGCAGAGTTTGCAAATGGAAGCAAAACTCTGTGGAGCACTTTTGTTGGTGAACCAAACTGTTTCCAAACAGAAGCATTCATGAATTATTAATATATGTAAATGTATGCTACTGCACTTAATCTTTGACTTCATAGTATCAGTCCTGGGAACTGATTCCACATTTAAGTTTAAACTATGAAGCACCTCAGATTTTTAATATTTGGAGCAAAGAATTCCCCTGTCACACCTTCACTGATATATGAAGACTAGAGACTGTTGAGCCAGAAATAAAGCACAATATTGTTGAAGACACACCAGGAAGTGTGAGATGAGTGTTGGACATGGAGACACAGGTGTTAAAGTAGATCCTCAGCTGAGCTCTGTGTTGAGGAACTCTTGTCCTCTTCCCTGATAAGTAAATAAACTCTTTGCTCAGAGGGAGCCCTGACATCTACCTAATATGGCTTCATGCCATACAAATAGGTTTCACAAGGTAGTACCAAATAACATAGAAGCTAGCACCTGTTCACAGTATATAGAGAAAAGCAAACAAACAAACATCTCTGAAATATTGCCTCTGATAAACACAAAATATCACAGGAAGAATTGTATTTTTATTGCAGCAGAGTGCAATAATGGTGAACAATGAAAAATAGTTTCTAAAAACACACTCATCCTTAAAGAACTATATGCACCAGGGAGCTTAAATGTAATAAAGGTAGGAAATTGGTATATATTTTTTAAATCTTACTTTGAGGTATGTGTATGGATATATGTATAGGTAGATACATACAAAGATAAAAGATATACAAAAATGAATGAAAACCTAGCACTAGCATTTCCTGTGTAAAGTGAAATTGAGTACTAAGCCATACTGGGAAAAAATATTTTTAATATATATTTTTATGCCTTTTGAAATTTTTTATATTTATCTGTTCAGCTATATATTTTTAAATGTCTTAATTTAATACTCCCTTCTTACCATGAATTAAATTCCAGGAAGTGTCCACTCTTTTTTCCTAATTCATAGAAAATGTAAGAAATTAATAAAACACTTCACAAAGTACATATTATCTTTGCCAACATTATCCTCACTCTCTAGATTTACAAAGAAATTGACTAACTCTCAATATCAGGTCCGTGATACTAAATGTCTTAGGTCTAGAAACAAATGGATCAGAAGGGAAGAGCAGGGAGGGAAGCATATCTCAGTGATGCCACACCTGCCTGGCAAGTGTGAGATCCTGAGTCTGAGTCGAAGCACATACAGATACACAGACACACACACACACACACACACCAAAAATAAAACACAAAAACCATAAAACCAGAACAAAACAAAAGAAGGGAACAGAAGGAAAGGTAAAGGATAGGAAGGGACTGGAAATGGAACAGGGAGGGAAGGGGAGAAAGCAGAAGAGAAAAAGAGCAGAGAAGTGCGAGGGGAGGGGAGAATTATTTTATAACATTCTATAAATAAATGCTTCAAAGTTTAACATCTTAAGATAACTCAAGATAAAAAGTATGCATATGAAAATATTTATTCCTTCTCAATGTGTTTTGAGGTTATATTATTGCAATTACTTAACCAATAAGTGGTTTTCTATTCAGATAAAATTCAGATTTTTTAAAATGGCAGGTGATTACAATTTCCATGTTTCAATTAGTTCTTATTGCTTGATAATCATTTCCTAAATAGCCTCTCCCCAATTAAAGTACTGACAATAAACAAGTACAATCACACATTACTTAGTGGCCATGTTGTCAGCAGTACTTTGCTAGGCAACAGTATTCTGAGCAAATATCACAGATGCACTTATATAAACTGAAGATGACTATAATTTGATTGGATTATATAATCTGATGAGATGATCACTCTATGTAAACTTTCACTGACCAAAGCATCCTTAAGTGGAGCATGGAAAGCCTCTTCCATGAAGGCCAATATGGCTGTTCCTTCAGACCCCACAACTCTCTTCTACTTCCTGTGAGCCACAAGTCTGATACTGACAAAATCTCTACTTACCATTAACAAAGGTACCTTGATGGAGCTGTAGCTCAGGGGCACTGTGTCGGCCTCCTAACCAGAAGGTCCTGAGTTCAGTCCCTAATACTGAACAAAACAAAAACAAATGTGCCTCATTCATGACATCTTAGCAGTGTGTAGACATCTATCTGCTAAACTCAGGTCTGATTTCCAGATCATTCATCTCAGTTATTTAGGATGTGTTGCTAAGAAAAATTTTTAATCAATAACAACCTAACTATATTTATAAAGAATGACTCAGAGGTAAGATGCTGCTTTGAAATGTATACTCCTCAAGCTGCCTATATTCTCAGCCTACATGTAACTCTCCCACTTACTGCTCATGTTTTATGAAATGGTAATATTGCTAGTAGAGTCTAAGAAATGATTACCCACACATGGGTCACACATCAGAGGTTACAAGCACACTGACGAACAGAGAGAGTATCAATTTGCTTAAAAAGGATACCATGCAAAGCGATAATCAAAAGCAAATGGCATTCTCAGTTGATCAGTTTGATCACATTAATAGATTGCTTGTTAGTGAGGAAACAAAATATCATCGATCTTGCTTTGAGTTTCAAAAGGATTAACAATGGACTAAGTTGCTCCCTAAACCTATTTTTGCTAGTTTCCCTCCATTATTAGACTCTCCATGTTGGGAATGTCAATCACCCCCAGGTGTCCTTCATTATCAAAGCAAAGCATTTTTCTTCCCAAGCCACAGATTGCAGTATTTCCGAAGGCTTCTTGATGGTTTTAAAGGAATATTTAGGAATATTTAAAGGAATTTCCTATTTTAAAGGAATATCTTACTAGGTAAGATATTTTACAATTTCAAAATCCTTTGAAGAACTGCTTACTGTAAGTATTTGACATTAATTCTCTTTCCATACATGTAGGTGCATGTGGGGATGTGTTTCTGCTATAACCAGGACAGCTTTTGGTAACAGTAAACACTTTATACTACTGAGAGATTACTTGTTTGGAAAATTAAGAAAGAATATTTTTAAAAGTGAAGAATGTGACTGCAAGTCCAAACTGCCTTTATATTATTAAAAATGGTAATGGTGATATCTAAGGTGATTAACATTAAATTAATTGTACATCAGTTTAGATGAATTTTCCAACTAAAGATGAACATCAATACCAAGGCTCCTTTTTAGTACAGTGCCCTATATGTAACTCAAGTTCAAAACAACATAAAACAGACAGATGGGCTATTGTGTGGTCATCTCTGTTTACCAAATTTAAGACAAATATCAGCACATCAAGGCAAATTAATCAGGCATATTTATCGAACAAATGTATTTTACTCAAAAGTTTAACATGGGATGGTTAAAGGCAAGGACAACTTTCAGGTGCCCTTATCAACATATTAGCCTCAATTGCATTTTACAAATATGTTATCAAAATGGTAATTCTGTGCTTTCCTTTCTGCAGCTAGACTAGGTTTCATAAAGGTAGAATTATTACTATAAATATATTGGGGGGAAACTATTTCAATTACTGAAAGAATATGTAACTCCAACTCTATTTATTTCAATTTATTCAACTGTCTTGATATATTCGCGCACAGAACTTTATAAAGAATGAATAAATTCACCTTGAAATTGTACCAATTGACTTTGGCTGGGCTAGACTGTGAGAGGAATCACAGCCCCTTTTTAAAATAAGCCTTGACAACGTTGATCAAAACAAAGAGGTTATTCATTTATTAAACTGACAGCTCAACCCAGGTTTCAGGCTTTGGGATGATGGAGCCTGGGGTGTTAGTCACGGCCTGGGGTGCTGGCCTCGACCAGACACACTGCTCATGCACACACACTCAGAGCCTGTATCTGATGGTGTGACATTTCCTAGGGCACTGGCAACTGTTCAGATGTCAAGCAGCTGGTGTGAGAACTGTCATCTACTCCAGGTTATTATTCCATGAGTGACATGTTAGCCCAGATAATTTTTTCATAAAACCACCTTGGCTTCCTTTGAGTTACACACAATCTATCAGAAATTTAAGAAAAGAGATGTGTCACGGTTAACATCTCTATTACAGCAACATTGGGCATGTAGTGGTCACAGAGGATGACTAGTTATTATTATAGTGTTAGGAAATATGTAATTCTTACCATTATGGTTAATATGTAAAATGTTGTGAATAAATCACTTATTTCCTAAATTACAGACAATTCTTCTATTTGCTTATTCAGTGGATAAAGCACCATAATCCTCTCCTGTATTGTCTCACACTGGTGCCTGTTGTCCACACTTCAGTAATCTTAGGAGGACTGTAGGAGAGGATTTGATATAAGGGACACAGTCATTCATGTGTTTTATGGACACCTAAAAGCTGTGCAATCTCAAGTCTAACGAACTGTGATTAGTTTAGGTCAGCTGTAGCGTTATTTTAGGTTATTAAAATAGATTTAATAACATTTTTAAATGGTCTATCTTGGTACACTAATTGGTATATAAACAGAGTTCTAACAATGTGTTGTTGAAAATTCAGTGAAGTAAATAGGTCACAGTTGTGAAAATATCAGATGTTTTCTCTGGTATGAGAAAATGAAGATGTAAATGAGTTCTAGAACGTATGTTGTATATTGTGAAATAAAAATACTCAAAGTGAAATGGATTGAATGTGGAAATACAATGAGATTATAACAAAAAAGAAAGGAAACAAAGTTTATGTATATAGGGGGTGGGGATAGGAGGGTGGGTAGAGACATAGGAAAAAATGAGTATTAAGTTGTGTCATATAACGGTACAAATTCCCATTGCTGAGTGCAATCATGATGTGTATATGTAATATACCAATAAAGATTTCAATTAAATTAAAAAAATTACTATTAATAATAAGGTAGAGTAAAAAATAAGAACTGTCAAAATTGGATCATGTTCAGGGAAAGAAGGAAGTCTTTTTAAAAGAAACATGCATGATGAAAAGGATAGAGTTGATAGACTAAATTTTATGAACAGTTGAAGGAAGAGTACAAAGTGGAATACCAGTCACAAGAGGCTGCATATGACCAAAGCTACTATTAAATTTCCACTTTCTTCAATGATGGGTAGGCTTCGGTTTACTTCAGAATACGTCTTAGTTTACATTCACATGACTGGGACAAATACCCAACATCCACAAGTTAAAGGAAGAAAGATACATTTTAGCTCATAATTTATGGAGGTTTCAGCCCATAGGCAGCTGGCTTCAAGGCAGGACACTATGGCAGAGAACAATAGAAAAGGAGAAACAGTCCACAGCATGATAAGTGAGAGGTAGCCAGTCTTCCTTGTTTCCTTTTTATGCCACCCATGATGCAAGTTTATTGGTTTGTACCACCTACACCCAGGAGGGGGTCTTCCCTCTTCAGTATGCCCATCATGCACACCCAGAACCATGCTGAACCAATCAGTGGACTGATCCAGTACCACACTGCCATGCGGCATACTAAAACTCACTGTGGCATCATTACTAATTTCTGATTATTTAATATCCTAATATTTGCATGCACTTATTGCATATGAGTAATATTACTGAATTTTCTATTTCTTCCCAAATTGATTTCTAAGTTTCTTAACATTACTACAAATTTCTTCACAGTAAAATCCTCTATAGAGAGTAGAATTACTCTCTAGGAGGAGGAGAAAGGTGTGAGTTGGGGTGGAAGGCAATCAGTCTTGAACACTTCCAATGTACAAATGAATTTCAGTGGCCTTATCAAATCTGTATTCATCCCTCACATTTCTTTGGTTTTACTTTCCTCCATTTTAGATACCTGTGACCAACTATAATCCCAAATTATTTAATGAAAAATTTCAGAAACAATTCTTAGGTTTTAAATTCCAGGTAGCATTCCAGGTACCTAGGTACAGTGATATAGATTCATGCTGTCTTGCTCTGTCCCTGCTTGGATGTGAAATTGTCCCTTTGTCCATCATATACACATAGCATAGTCACTCAATACTATACTAACTATAAAGCCAATGGTTTTGGCAACATGGTGCCTATGTTGAAGAAACTCTTATTTAAGTTAATAATGATTCCCAATCGGTAGGGGTTCCAATGATGGCGATTTTATTATGGTAGATAATTATAGCTGTTGTGAACTGACATGTCAAGTTTCTTGGATTAAGAGATGTCCAGAGATTAAGTGAATGTACTCCTGGTGTAATCTTTGGTAGTTTATAGTACACTTGCCCCTTTGTCTATGGCACTGTTTCCCTGCCCTGCAACTGGGCCATCCTATAGTATGCACCTTAACTACTGGACATTCTTTTACCACAATGATCAAGCCTTGAAGACAGTTAACTGCAGACTAACTTCCCTCGAATCACGAACTAAAGCACAGCTTTTCTCCTTTAAGTTATATGAGGTATTATGTCTAGCAACAAGAAAGTTAATAGTGTTTAAGATCCTGCAAGTTAACCTCCTGCACTACAGAGTAAGCTTCTATAAAACTGAACCATTACAGAAAGAAGTTGAACACAAGGCTAACACACATAGGTATCATGAATCTGCCCATACTCGACAACAGCACAGCCTGAACATCCTTCATTAATATAAACAAATGTCACTCTCCTTTCACTAAGCTAAATTTGAAATGAACTTAAATTTTAAGCTAAGATTGAGTTATATTGTTATTTGCATTCAGAAAAAATATAAGTCTGTTCTAAATTTTTGTTGGGTACTCTGTTAAAAAGTTTATATATCCTTTTATGTTTAGTAAGGAAATATCATCAAACTATATTTGTACTATATATTTTCAACATTTTCTACTATATTTGAAGAGAAAAAAAGCATATATTTCACAAAAAAGAGTTTGTGATTTTGTATGGAAATGATCATCATATTATGTGCTGTGATACCACAAGGGAACTGAATCATATGGTACCGATAGCCCTGATTATTCTCTTTTAGAATGTTGGGAACCAGATTCTGTAACTGTGGTTCCGCAGGATCTGAGGCCACTGTTTTCTTTGAGAACAGTGAAGTCAGTGAAAAACCACGGGCTTCCTGGTTATACATGGAGAAAACTCCCAAACTCAGTGTTCCTCAGGTAAGATGACCTCTGCTGAAGACGATACAAAGAATGCAGGCCTCTGTGTATAGGGCAGGACCCACTTTTTATTTACTAGTTTTGCATTTACTGACCTTACTGTTCCAAGACCTTACTGTTCCCTTGTGCTTCTTGCTTGATAATAAAAGTGGGTCGATGATGATGTGTATTCATAATGTAGCAAAAAGGATTTGGAGAAAAAAAAAAAAAGAGTAGGTCATCCAAGGAGACTGTTGAGCCTGTCCACTAGAGGCAGGCTCCTCTCCGCCCTGTGCACCTTGAGTATTGTCTCTTCTCTTACTCCCTGCTTCTCTCTTTATAGATATGGGAGGATATGATCAGCCATTATCAAAAGCATAATATTTTCAGATCTGCTTCAGAAAGTAAAAAATAAAAGGAAAAAGAAAAAAGAAAACAACGAGATATGAGTGTTGAAAACAACAGGGAATATTTTTAGGGGGATAAATGGTGGTGTATATCTAACTTTTTTTTTTTTTTTCATTTAAACCTTCATCATACATTTGGATCATCCCCTACATTTTACAGAAACATATATACTCATTTTCCAAAATGATTCTTAATTTTTTCAGCCCATTAATCTTTTCCTTGTTCATTATCATTGTCTTTACGTTTGACAAACTGTTAAGTATTGCTTACTATTTATTGAATTTCTGGTCACTACGAATGTTTAACATTGATTATTAAAAACAATTATTTAAATATTTTGAAGACTGATTATTTATTCTCAGATTTTTCTACTGTGCAACAAATCACATTTTGATAAATATATGTTTATGTTATTTATATGGGAGTGGCAGGAGAGAGATAAAAACAAACTGCTTTCTGTTTTTAATGTAGACTTCAGTTTCCCTTTACCATTTATATGTTCTTCATACTTCCATCTATTTAGATATTACACTATTTACAATTTTCTAAGGTCTCTAAAACAGATTAATATTTTTTATAATTGATATTACTTGCATATTATTTGATATTTAAAAGCTGTGTCATTTCAATGACATTTCTGATTTCATGTCATTCTCTCTTATGTACTGTGGTTAAACTAACGGAAATTCATAGCATTGACAGTATTTTCTAAAATCTATTATCTGATTCAGGTCAAAGAAGGCCACAGGTTATGTATCATAATCTTGGTTATTGTTGTTGACCTCGGGCACTGCAGCCCTATATAACTGACTTTTGGATAAATGGGCTGTGTGAAATTAGGCAATAGTGTAGTATTTTCTCTATCCCTTGTATTTATTTTATGTCACCCTGAAATTTTTAAGTTTTAGCAATCTATATCAGGATCCACATAAAAATTTTGCCTTATATCACAGTGAAAATAATTCCACTTGGGGTAAAAATGTAATATATTATACATACCTGCAAGCTAACTACTAGAGGTAACAATAATGTCGACATACTGTGATTTCTAAAACATCAGGTATTTCACCAGAAATGTTTATTAAATGCAAAATTTTATATGTGATTCTTCAGAAAGAATGTGCAAATTTTCTCCATAGTTTCTACCTATTTTGATTTGTTATTAAAAATTCTGTGTCCTTTTTGTCACTGATAAATGTTTGTCAACTTTCTATTTTTGTTTTATTTTTTCAGAAAGAAATGGTTTAAGTATTTGAGACGTTTTTGTAAATCTGAGTGGCTAACCTGTTGGCCTCATTTTTGACTCCTGTCAATGGTGAAAGGAAAAACAAAACTCCAATGTCTCCAACAGAGCTTTACCTTCCTTTTGGGGAAAATTTTGTTTCCTCTCTTGGTGAAAGGGCTCATCAGGTGTCAGATTCCATTGGGATGGCTTAGAATCACATTGTGTCAGCTTTTACATCTGTTGAAAATACCCTCAAAATACTTTAATTTTATTTCATATATCAGCAATTCAGCAACAATAATATTAAAAGTATTTTCTATTAGAGCATCAGAAATATCTTCTATTAAGTTTCTCCAGCCTTCTCTGCCATAATGTATTCTAGTCTGAGTCTAATAATTAAGTACATGTTATTTTTAAGCTGTTACTCACAAAATGAGGCCTTATTACCTAATTACCAGAATAATAACTGATACGAAGAACCTGTGTTTACTTTCATTGTGGAATCCTGAAGAGCTTCCTGAGAGACCATCTGCAAAACAAAATTTTAAAAAGCACTGGGGCTATAGAGCATTTTAAGAACTCAGTATTCAAACAGAAAAATTGTATTCACTTACACAAACTTAATGTCTACGAATTTAGTTTGAAGTACATTAATAGGCTCAAAGACATTTTTTAAGAAGAGTCACTACTTTTTAATGGCCAAATTAAATTTTCTAAGAATATTATTCTCTTGTTCAAATCCATTATTTTACCCAGTGCATAATCAAATTGTATACTCTAATTTATTTCTTAGTGCATGTCTGAAGATGTTGAGGGTCCAATCCAAGACCTGGTTCTTGGTAGATATATGATCCACCTCTGACATATATCTCTGGCCCATTAAGGCACATTTCTTCTCTATGTTTGTACCTTAAATATTCCTCAGTACTTCAAGTCACAAAAGCGTACTAATGAATGTGACAACTGGATTTCATATTGTGAAACATCATGTAATACACTTCAGTGAAAAATAGAAATTCCTCTATTGTTTACTCTACTCTTAGGACAACTATTTTACTTGCAATAAAATGGCTCATTCTCATTGTTTTCTCTACCTCACAAATTTGTCTATTCACTTCAATTTTATGTATATAAAATATTTTTAAAATTCAACTACTTTTCATATAATTCATTACTTTTTAAAAAAACCTCTTTGTTGTTAATATAAAACAGCACGTTTAATGTTCCTGGAGCTTAAGTTTAATTTGTAAATAAGCTTAAGCTTATTTTTGTTTTGCTTTGATATTTTAATTAATTGTTTGCTGTATATGATAATTACATTCCTTCAGAGAAGCTGGTACATGTACTGAAAAGATCTTAATTCCTTTTTTATCACCTCATTGTGCTCTCTTCCCACTTCATTTATTAATCCCCTTCCTATCTAAGAAAAGCCTATCTCAGCATTTCTTATCATTTATTTTACTCTGTAATTCCTTGTGCTTTGAATTTCTTGTAAAAGAGAAACCATGTAATATTTAAGCTCTTGTGGCTTATTTATGTCACTTAACATTATGGTGTAAAGGTGCAACTATCTTCAAACTAATGATTTAACTTTATTCTGCTGTATGGCAGAGTAGTACTCCATTGCTACTAAATATAATTACTTATGTTGCTGGACGTACAAATCACCTCCAGAGTGAAGCTGTTATTAGTTGTGGTGCTATTAACATAGGTATGATTGTATTACTGTAATATGATGTATTTCACTTTTGGGGGGAAGATACATAGGAGGTGAATGGCAAGCTTGAGGGAATTTCTAACTTTAATTTTCTGAGAAAAGTCCAAACTGATTTCCAAACAATTTTAATACATATTTTTGATACATAACAATTGTAATAATCTTGGTTTACATATTGTTAGGCATTTCCAATAATTTTGAGCTATTATCAACTCCTGTGCTATTCACATTAGCCTGGAAATGACTGAAAATATGTCATATTAGCTGGAGTAGTAGATAGGAGTGTTTCATTGGTCTTTTAAATTCTCTTCAGAATTGCTTATCCAACTCTATGTAAAGGATTTTAGAGCTTCTCTTTGAATCACATGGACAAGTACAATCACAGCAACAACCCCACTCTTGGTACCAATTTTCTATGTGATTCTCTTCCTAATCACTACCATAAAATATCCCTCACTTGCAATTTGAAAGGAGGAAAGTTTATATGGCTCACTATTCAGAGAGATCAGTTCCAAGCAGAAAATGAATGGCTGAAGGAAGCTGCTCAAACCTTGGCAGCCAGGAAGCAGACAGAGAACAGTGGAGCCAGGGACAAAAACACACCCTTACAGGATAATACCTTCTAACCATGCACCACATTGTAACAAGTATTTCAGCTAGAAACTCATCAAGAGATGAATCCACTGATTAATACAGTGTTCCCACTACCTCATCACTTTCTAAAAAATGGATCTCTGAACATAAGCCTTTTTCTATACTTCAAGTAATTCTAGTGTAAAATCCAGTATATTGCAAGCCTTAAAATCTGTTCATAACAATATATATCAGTTCAGATTAAGTAGTTAGAAGTCAGCACTTATCATTAAAGGAAGGTATCAGTTACTATAAGACTGACAAGATGATGTGTAATTCTAGTACTTTTTTACTTACAAAATTTCAACATATAAAAAGTAAAATTTCAAATGTCAATATTTCAAGTCAAAACATTATTTCACCTAAAGGGAACAGCTCTTCAAAAATTATTTCTTCTTACTTGGAAAATAATAGAGGTACACTTCATTTACTATTATAAAGATATGGCCATATCACACTAAATTTCAACTTTAATTGTATAAGCATAAAACAATAAAATACAGTTAACCTAAAGGAGTAACCTAACATGGCTCTTCAACCATGTAAATTTTTCATTAAAAATTGACCTCCTTTAGTATCTATATTTGATAGGAACTAATTTTATTTTACTAATTTAATTTGAAATAATTCTATAATTTTATTTAGGATGTATATAGATTAGCTTCCTCATCTTTGTTAATAAAGCCTCTCACCAGTTTCTCGCTGGTCTTGGAGTTTTTCACAGATAGTACAATCATAGATGGTATCAAGAGATAATTTGAGCTGTGTATCATTTCCAAAATAAACACCTAAAATATATTCAATATACAATTGCACTGAAATGACCACCTTCTTTTCATAGAGGGAAGTAGCATCAACCCAGCTTGTCTTAATCATATCAGGCTCCCATCAGGACTAAACCAAAGTCATTTACTTCTGCTAGTCCTGTAAGCTAAGAATCTCAAAATACAGATAGGAGTAGATTTGAATTTTGATGATAGTCTTAGTTCTCATTGGACATAGTTTTCCTATTGTGTCCTTACATGTTGGAGAGAGGAAGCTCTATTGTGTTTTTTCATGTAAGGGCAATGAACCTATTCATCCCAATTGTCCAACTCAGAAGATGTTAAGGTCTCAACATATGAAGTTTTAGGAAGACCCAATCATTCATGTCACAATCCTGCCAAAATGAATACAAAAGCAATTAAATTCATGCAAATAAATTTTCAAAGATAATTAGCATCATTTGAAAATGATTATCTGTTTGATCAATTTTACTTTATTCTTTATATAGACTGTTTGAAGTTAAGAATTAAATTTGTACATCAAGGTAAATAATTTATATAAACTACTTTTTGTTTTAAAATATCATTTTGTTAGCTAATCTTTCTGGTGTTTAAGTAGGCAGAAATTTACAGTGCAATTTGGTTCTTTGAATTTTAAAAGCAGAGCACTACAGAGTACAGGTCAATTATATGATAGAAATTTTGGGTCTTTTGCACAAGCAGTAGATACTTTATGCCAGCAGTCTGTGAATTATATGATAGTATCAGTGTGTGTTTGCATGTACATACTAATGTACACAAACATCCCTGCTGACCCAAAATAGACTCAGTTCCATATATATATATATATATATATATATATATATATATATATATATGTATATATTCTGCTAGTCCTGTAAGCTAAGAATCTCAAAATACAGATAGGAGTAGATTTGAATTTTGATGAATATATATATATATTCCATATATATATATATATATATACACACACACATATATATATATATATTCTTTATATATGGTTAAAATTATATTTGGCTAAAAATATTTTTTATTGTACACTTCTTAGAAAAAGTTAAGCTCATCACTCCAGAGCTTAGATATTCAGTTGCGAAACCAGCTTGTGGTTTCTAGATTAATACTTTTTTTTTTTTTTCAGAGAGAGAGATGCATAATAAACCCTTTAAAAAGTGCCAAATGTTAAAATATAAAATGAAGTAAAGTGAGCAATGAAGAAAATTGTTTATCAAATGGCATAATTTTTACTAATTATTCACTTTATGCTTTCAAAATATGGTACAGTGTTTGTGTTTGTAATAGCTCTTTCATTTTTCATATGAAAGCATATCCATAAATATTTGTCTAAGTAAAGACCTGCTCTGTATACAAATGATTGTTGAAACTGAGTGCTTGGAAAGAAGATCTTCAATGTTTTCACTGAGAAATAATGAAAACATATTTGATAAATAATTCATTTACACCTGCTGTGCATAATAATCACTCATGATGTTGAAGTTCTTTCTGAAATAGTTCTCCAAATAAGTTGTCCTTTGCACAGTATAATTTCCAATGAGAAGACTTGGTATGTGATATTTCAGTAAGCATGTTGGTTTAGAAATTAATACAATAAAATTGATCCCTGAAGCTTGGTAAAAATGATTTATCTTAACTGTTTAAATATCTTGGTCCAGGTTTAAATAAATTTTTGTGAAAGGGATGTTATTCAAATATTAATTCAAACTACATTTTTTAATTTCTTCAAGTTTCTACAATGGTAGCATGCAAACTTGCATTTATTTTAAAACAGATGTGAAAGATAGTACTAGCAATATCTGTTCATTATTTTCAAAATATAAATTTCCAATGGCATCAACTAAGTACTTGCAAGAAATGCAAATTTTCCGCACTTTGTCCATACCTACATATCAAAAGCTCTGGGTTTAACAAATTCTCTAGAGGATCTGGTACTGGCTCACATCTGAAACTTCTAGTTAGTTAATGAGGGTTCTATATTAAGGACATAGACTTTTGTATAATAGGAAGCACTCATAAAAGTTTAACATGTATTGAATTTTACTAATTTATGAGACTAATACAGTGAACTAACATTTCCATTTGCATGTGAGTGACTTTTTTTTTACTTCTGACTTTGAATTTATATTTGAATAGTCATATAAATAGACATTGTTTTCACCACCATTTTTTAAAATTTTACTTTTAGTTTTTAGTATTCCACAGCTCAATAATAAATAGCTTGAGCCAAGTTTTAAGAAATTACAAAGACAATAATTCTCCAATAGAAAAAGATGATCTTTTGTAACTATTTTTATTTCCAAGACTGAATGTATAGTGCTTTCATCATAATCTTAAAATAATAATAATATTGGAAAAACAGTCTTAGAATGTAAGATTTATTGTAAATGTAGTTCTTAGTAAATGCACTAATGATAGCTATGTAGGAATCAATGAGTTTGCAGTAGGAAAAATACATAGGTAAAATTTAATATCATGTAACAAATTCAAATTAATTTGACTTTTAAAACTATATTATTCCTTTTACTAATCATTGAAGATAGTTAATAAAGATTTAGGACTTCTGCATTTTTTAAATCACTTATTTTTAAAAAATTATTTCTTCCTATCTGAAAGTTCTTTAACACATCCTAGATTCACTGACACAATTACTTAGAAACATGTTCTCTAACAACAAGCTATACACAACAAATGTTGGATGAATAAATGAAACAGGCTACTCCCAGATAACCAAATAAAGGCTGTGTTACTATGATCCTGGTGCTTTTGAAAGCTATCTGAAACGTATATATCAAGGTCTATGCTATTAGTAATAAGTGATAATTAAAATCATAATATGACTGAGTCTTCTGGAATTTAGGAAGAGGAAATCTAATAGAATATGTATATATTCACAAGTCAAATTGTAGAAATAATTATAATTATATTAAATATTATTGGATTATTGCACAAATTCCATTTTCAACACTTTAAGAACAATGCAAGAAAACCAAGAAGCTGAAAAAAAACCCAAATTTTAAAATCAAAGACAACATAAATAAGGTTTCGATACATAGGAAAGCAAAATGTTGAATAGAAACTAACAATTGTCAAAACAAATGATCATTTATACTGGTGATCATTTGGGGATTTTACAAACTTACAAGCTAAAATACAGGAAATACATTTTCACAGCTACAAGAGAATTTCTGTGGTAGGAAAGAAAGACCTGAATTTAGAAAATATGTCAGAGTGAAGAAGCTAATAATGTATACCTGAGATTGTTGGATAAATTTTATCATTAACTCCAGTGTGCTTTCTACTATGCTTGAAGTTGGCCAAATATTTAAACTACACTCATAACAGAAAAATTAAGTTAATTCCTCCCATTAGTCCTCATTTAAGTGAGGTATTTCACTTAAACTATAGTATTTTGAATATTTTGAAAATAATAGTAAGCAGATCAGTTGGAAGCACATGAAGTAGACCCCGCAGAATAAGGCCCAAGGGACATACAGAACCCCATGACCGGCAAGAATGTTTATGAACATACGCCATACACTGCCCCCAGCCAGAGCCTACATAGAGAATGCGTTTTGTCCTGCACTCTTCATAACCTTAGTGACTTGTCTCCCAGGAGAAGCCAGTTAACCTGTTACTCTGTTTCCTGTTATAATTAACTGTAAGAGCCTCTGAAGATCAGCAAACATCACTTAAAATTTCATTAACATATATGATCAGCAACTTCTTCGTACTGAGTATATAATAAACTGTTTCCCCTCCCGGGGGTCAGTCATGGGTTCAGTAGCTCTCAACTCCACCTGTCCAGCTATATCTTCACCTGTATATTCATCTGCACTGTGTACTTCCTCAACCATGCACTGGCGGAACACACCCAACACAGATTATTTTGTTGGCCCTTACAAAAGATATTGTTTGTCTTTTGCTAAGTTTTTATTGTTGCTTCCACTTTTGTTTTTTAGAAAGTGTTGTTAACAAGCAAATAGAACTTTCCTAATTAGTTTGAAAAGTAATTTAAACTCCACCACCCTATCTGTAACACAGTTTTAGATGATCATGTAAGGATTGATCACTGAAGTCAATTAATTCCATTTCTGAAAGCTCTGATTATTGCTACAAAATGACAGATTAGAGTTGGTGACTTAGGGAGGCCAGGCAGGAGAAAGGGGCCTGTAACTGAGTAAAGCCCTTGTCTGAATGAAAGTATGCCTTTGTCCCTCACTCTTTTTCTCTTCCTCTCTCCCCACCATCTACCCCTTCCTCTGCCTCTGCCTCTCTTAAAGTTCAGTCTAGAGCAGCAGTCCTGGGAAGGCTGCTGTGGCGAATGTTTGTTTCTGCAGAATTGCACACCTGAATGGCACGTCTTGATTCTAGTCATTTGCCCGCAGCACTGGGCAACAACTCCTCCAGGGAACCTTGACCAGGGCTCTGGAATCTGAGGAGGCATCATTTCACTGGCTCCCTCCCTCCCAGAAATCTATTAGGTGATTCTCAAAAAAGACGCAGAGAAAGAATTTTCCTTTACCCTGTCTGATTTAAAACAGTTCACATGGAGCTACAAACAAAACACAGAGCACAAAAATTTATCACCAAATGTACGTAATCAAGAAATAGATCTTGGCTCAAAATCTAGAAATTCAGTCCTTCTGCCCATTCCCAATAACCAACTTCTAAAAGGTGTCCAGTTTTTATAATTTTCTTGATTTCCTTCATAATATTTATGTACTGAATATAAAATTTTTTGCTTTGGCAATACTTATAATTGTCATCATATAGGCAATACTCTATTATGTCTGGTACTATTAACTTAATTATATATGCACAGAATCAGTGCTACATTTCAGGGTCATGTATATTTGGTTCCTTTTCCTTGATGTGTCCTACCCTGTTATTTGGATACATGATTCAATTTATTGAATATCCTCCATAACACTGCTATGAATAGTTCCATGTAAGTCTCGGTCACAGATTTGATTTGACTCCAGGTGCAGCTGCACATTTGCTGGGATATGGTGTATGCACACTTATTTCACCTTTAGGAGTTAGAGTCAAACTGACTCCCCAATTCACTCTGTACTGCAATGTCAGAGAAGGCACAGTGCTTCTAATGATGCTGGTGGACACACTGTAGTGTCTCCTCACATTTTAACTTGCATTTCCATGGATAAAACTAAAGTTGGTTAACTTTTCTGAGTTATAATTGACATTTGGATATTTTACTAAGTCTCTTGCCCATTTGTCTCTTGGGCCCTTGTATTTTTAAAACTGATCAGCTCTTTATATGTTCTGAACAACACACCTTTATCTATCGATGCACTGGAAAAATATTTCTTCACTTTGTGTGAATTGTTTTTGCTTTGTCTTAATGACATCCTTTGAAAATAAATTCAGAAATTTAAAGCAAAAAAAAAATCTCCCATATGACTAAGTCTTTAAATGTTCTCTATAAGAAATTTTGTTCAACTGAATTATAAAGATATTACCCTGTATTATATTTTACCAATTTTGTATTTCTGATCAAAATACATAATTCCCTAGAATTTATTTGTAGGCAGTAATAGTTAAACTTCCCAATTTCCCTTGCAGATAATTTTGTCATTCCAGCATCATTAAGGACAGTATCATTTGACATTGTGTATGCTACATTGCCACCTATACTGTGTCATTATATTTACACAGGTTTATGTTTATGTTCTTCTGATTATATATCTAGTTTGGCACTAACAGCACATTACATTTTACTATGGTACAATATTAACATCTGGAATTCAACAGGGTAAGTAATCTGTCTTTCTTTGAGACAGAATATAAAGGCTACTGTTAGCATCCCACATTTCCCTATCAATGCTAACACTGGCTCATCATGCTCTACAAAATCTTCTCTAAGTTTTTCTAATGAGGCTCGCAGTGAGTCTCATCATAAAAAAGTTAGACTCTTCATGGTAAGGAAGTTTTTCCCTTCCTAAGAATGATATCACAACAATAAGTTTTCTTTCATTTTGCTCAATAAATATTGTATAGTTCCTTGTAGGAAAGTAATGGCACTTTGTGAGATTTACTATTTGATGATTTTTAATGATGCCTTAAATGATATTGTTTGAAGTCTTAATCTCCTGCTTGTTATAACTACAGAGAAATGAAATTGATTTTTACCCTTTGATTTTCATTCAGATTACATGCTAATCTATTACTGATTTTAATACTTGCGTGTTTTTAGTTTTTAAAATTTTATTTAATTCTTTTTAATAGTAGGATTTGTGTAATTGTTCATTGTTACACAATGGAAATTTTAATGGTATCCCGGCCTATATTTTGTTTACTTTTAATTTGTAATATTTTACTGTATTTCTGACTGCTGCTGGAACAGATTAGCAATTGAATCAGCAGAATGAATTAAGAAAGTCATCCTTAACATCATCTAGTTCATGAAAGGTACAGAGAGAACAAAGAAGCAGAGGAATGGAGAACTCATGGCGTGTCTTTGTGCAGAGACATACATCTCCTAGGCTTATACTTGAGCTCTTGGTTCTAGAGTCTTTGGACTGGGACTCAGACTTAAACTGTGGGCATCACTGGTTCTCAAACCTTTGAATTCATTTTTTGGGCTGAGTTAGACCATCTGCTTTCCTGCTTGCAGGCAGGGCTTGAAGACCATGGGATTTCCATGTTTGGATGACCCAAAGCCTAGCATTAGTTTCCATTCTTCTGATCCTGTGCCTGTGCAGCACCATGACTAAGACAAATTTGTGTTTACAGTTAAGGTTTTTCACTTTGATCTTGAAGTTATTTAAGTATACTTGCTTCATTCTCAATATACATTGGAAGCTCCTTTGAAATTTATAAATCATGGTGGCTCATGCCTGTAATATCAGCACTTGAGAGGCAAAGGCAGGAGGATTTCTGCGAGTTCGTGGCTAGCCTGGGCTACATACTGAATTCAAGGTCAGCCTGAAAAAGTGAGACCCTGTCTGAAAAAACTAAAAAAAAAAAAAAGAAAAGAAAAGAAAAAAATATATATATATATATATTCTCTTTTAAAAAACCTTTATATCATTAAAGTTTCCCATCTTCATAATTTCTGTCTCAGGGCCTGAAGGGATACTTGCTTAATAACTCACTATTATGTCATTTTTATATATTTGTTTTTTGTTCTGCAGTTAATATTTTCTATCACATATATTTTGGGTCAAGTTTAAAGTACATTTTTAAAAAATACTGTATATCTTAACTGACTTATTTTTTGCCTTTCTATGACTTACTGTGAAGCTATAAAAAAAACCTTCACTATATTTGTGGATTTGCACTCTTCTAGTCTGTGGAATTCTTGTTTTATACTTTGATATTGTGGTAAATTACTTATGCAATCTTAAAAACAATATATCCATTAAATACTAATATTCTTGTCATTAACCTAGCTCTATAAACATTCTTATAATTTGTATGGCCTTTTTTAGAACCACCTGCCCTTGTATTTGGACAACTTTATGTAGAAATAATTCATACAATATTAGTACAGGTGGGGTGCTAAAAGTATCATAATATTATCTGACTTATTAAAAAACAAATATTTATTTCTTGTATTCAGAGACTGGAGAAGCTGAGGACTTGGCACTCAGACTCATTTTTTTCCTCATTCACAAATAGAATCTTTCACTCTAGCTCACAGGACAGAAAGGAGGTCCCTATCATAAGAGATTCTCTTCTCAAGGGCTTCACCCACCCACATGTATTAAAATCTTTGCCAAAGACCACATCTACTAACGTTATTTTGATGGTTACAATTTCAGTATGAAAATTTTGGTAGTACTCTCTCTGTCTCTCTCTCTCTGTCTCTTTCTCTCTCTCTGGTCTCTTTTTTTTTTTTTTTCCCCCTCTGGTGCCAGGGATCAAACTCAGGACCATGGGCTTAGGAGGCAGGCACAGCAACACTCAGCTAAATCCCTAAGCCTCCTACTTCTCTACTTCTAAACTGACTTTATTCTTGTAAATTTTACTTTTATTGAAAAATAAGTTTTCTACTGAGAAGTCACTGTAGTGTATCTTCATTGTGAATACCTTTGTGATAAATTCTCTCATTTTTAAATTTTTTTCTGAAAACACCTTTATTATAACTTTGAATTATTTTATTATATCTGAATCACTTTTTTCTGAGTACTTTTTTTTTTTTTTTTGAGACAGGGTCTTGTTTTGTAGTTCAGGCTAGCCTGAGCTCAGCCTCAAACTTATATCACAGCAATCCTCCTGCCTCTGCCTCCCGAGTGCTGGAATCACAGCAGGTGTGAGCCACCAAGGCCGCACTGTGGTATGTGGTGCTGATTGCTGCTAGACATGAGTCTCCAGCAGCATGTGGTTACCAGGGATTGAACCTGGGCCCTTGAGCTTGCAAGGCAGGAGCCGGAACCACTGGGCTAAATCCCCGGCCCTCTGAGTACAAAATTATAACTTGATATTTATATCCTTTCATTATGTAAATATGAAATGTTTCTGACATTTTTATTGAAAACTTACTTGATAATCTTACTGGTTTGCTTGTTTTTTTGTTGGAGTGACAAACAGCCCATAGTTAATCTCTAGCTTTTTTTTAACACTGGCTCATATTGTCTTTACTCTGAGTGTTTTAAAATATAAAGCTACACTTAAATATCTTTGAACATTCGCTTGCAGTATTCTTGATTCTTTGATTTCATGTCCTTTCCTGTTTTCTAGCTCAAAAGTCATCTTTTTGAATATTACTTGTCCTATTTCTGTCCAGTATCTTTTGCATTG
>PVIR01016851.1:0-35898 GCA_004026965.1 Petromus typicus
CCTCAGATGTTTTCTTAAAAAGTAAATAAAAAGATCTAGGATATAGAGGCTTTAGGTTCAATTCCCAGTACTGCAAAGTAATAATAAAAGTGAATTAACTAATCAAAAGAGTTGGGAATATAGGTCAATACAAAGGCCCTGGATTCAGTTTCCAGTACCACCAAAAAAAAGTGCTTAGAGGGAAATTTATAGCTGCAAACACATTAAAAAGCAAAAAAGCGCTGGTGATTTAGCTTGGTGGTGCTGTACCTGTTCCATAAGCTCGAGATCCTGAGTTCAGTGCCTGGTACTGGGGAGGGAGGTAGGACAGACTAGGAATGGTGGTGCATGTCTACAATCCCCGCATCCAAGAGACAGGCAGATCATGGGTTCGAGGCCAGCGTGGGCTACATGATGAGTTCAAAGTCGCCTGAACTCATAGAAAAGACTCAAAACAAAGATCTAAAAAAACTAACAACAACCACCAAGAGAAGCCAAAGCAGGAAGATCATGCGTTTGAGGCCTGCTTGAACTATATGGTAAGACCCTATCTCAAAAAAGAGTGGGGAGTAAGAAGAGATAGCGAAGATCAAAGCAACAACATATGTATACACTTAAAAAGTAGAGATAATACAACTGAAAGCAACAGAAAGGAGGTAGTAAAGATGAGAGTGAAAATAATAAAATTTAATAAAACCAAAATTTGTTTTTTGGGGTTTTGTTGGTACTGGGAATTGAACTTAGGGCCTTGTGCTTGCCAGCCAGGAACTGTGCTGCTGAGCTACATTCCTGACACTGACTTAAAATTTGGTTTTGAAAGGATCAACAAAACTGACAGTGGCCTAGTGGGATCCAAAAATTTAGAAAGACAGAGAAGACTTAGATTTTTTTTGGTGCCAGGGATCAGATTCAGGACCTTGAGTTTACCAGGCAGGTGTGGTGCCACTTATGAGGCAGGTGCGGTGCTGCTGAACTAAATCCCCCACCCAAAGATAGGTAATTAAAGTCAGCTGGAGTGATGACACACACCTGTAACGCCAGCCCTTGAGATGATGAGGCAGGAGGATTACTGTGAGTTTGAGTCCAGCCTGGACTACATAGTAAGATCCTGTCTCAAAAAATCAAAAAGAAAAGAAAAATATTATTAAAACCAGGAATGAAAGATTCTACCTTGTCATGGATCTCACAGGAGAAGGAAAGAAGAACAAAAACAGAAAGAGATATTATGAAATACAATATGCCAGCAAATTAGATGAGAAAAATTTTTCCATGCTGGGAATCAAACCAGGGCCTCACTCATGCTAGGCAAACACTCTACCACTGAGTTATGTTCCCACCTCACTTTGGATGAATTTTTTTATTTTTTAGGTTTTTTTTATTTTTTTAGTTTTTTTGAGGCAGGGTCTCACTTTGTGGTTAAAGCTGGCCTTGAACTCACTATATAGCCCAGGCTAGCCTTGCACTCACAGCAATCCTCCGCCTCTGTCTCCTGAGTGCTGGCATTACAGCTATGAGTCACCATGCCCTCCTTGTGGTATGTGCTTGCTGGGGATGGAACTTGGGACCTTGTACTTTCCAGGCAGATGCCGGAACCACTGAGCTAAATCTCCAGCCCAGAAAAAAAATTCTTCTAAATGTTTATCTTGGCAGTACTAGAAGATCAAACCCTTGGATAGTCTACTCCTCAGCTATATCCCTGCTCATTCTTTAAAAGTAGGGAGCCCTTTTGTGTATTTATTTATTTAGAGACAGGGTCTTATTAAATTGCTAAATTTTGCAGACTGGCTTGCATTTGTAATTTACCTACCATAGACCTTCAGAGTACTGGGGTTACAAGTGCACACCATTACACTTGGCTTTCAAAATAAAATTTATTTATTTATTTACTTATTTATTTATTTTAGTTTTTTAAGACAGGTTCTCTTTGTAGTTCAGGCTGGTCCTGAACTCAGCATTGAACTCAGCAATCCTCCTGCCTCTGCCTCCTGAGTGCTGGGATTACAGGTGTGAGCCGCCACGCCCGGCATTGTGGTATGTGGTACTGATTGCTGGGGGGTGTGAGTCTCCATGCCCAGTTTTGTATGTGGTTACTGGGGATTGAAGCTGGGACCTTATACTTGCAAGGCAAGGCAGACACCAGAACCACTGAGCTAAATCCCCGGCCCGAAAATAAAAATTTTTTAATGCCTAGGGATGTAGCTTAGTGCAGTCTGGGTCTGATCCCCATCACTGAAAGAAAAGCCTGAAGTCAGGCTGGAAGGGGACTCAGAGATAAAGCCCTTGTCTGGGCGGCACAAGGCTAGAGGTTTAAAAAGTGGCATGTGAGAGAGAGAAAGAGAAGTGAGTGTGTGTGTGTGTGTAAAGATGATGTAGCTGGTCCTTATCTTTTTCCACCATGCTTGAGTCTTTATAATCATGTGTTCTTTCACAATCAGGAAGCGCAAGAAGACCAGGGCGGACTGCAAGGGCCGGTGAGGCGTCTCTGCGCAGGCAGCTGTGGGGCCTCAGCAACTGTTCCAGACGTGTCCCGTCCACACAGGCCTTTTCCATCCATCTACAGTTGCTTGACCAGTTCTTTCGTTCTTCCCAAGTATCGATGGCTGTTTCCTCACAGGTCTCTTAACGTTTGGACAGTGTTCCTGATTTGGCAAAAATAGCGCCCGAGCTGGTGGCACATGGAGGAGAGGGTGGGCAGTGCAGGGCATAGAAAGCTCTGAGGGAGCCTCTGGAGCGCCCAGAGTCACAGGCCCTAGTTCTAGTCCTGCGTGGACCCTGTGAAATGCTGTCCTCTGGGCCAGGGCCTTCAGGGGCCTTGTTCCTTCCACTGAGCACCCTTTGCAGATGGACATAAGCCCATGGGTCTCTTCTGGATGGGTGGGGTTGGCATTTCCTGGGCTTTGGCGGCTGCTGCCCACTGGGTGCCGCCAGCCCCAAGCACAGCAGGGCAGCCCTCTTTTGGACTGCACAGTTGCCGTGGCAGGTGTCCTTCCCAGCAGCGGCGGCCAGGACGGGGCAGATACCTGGGCTGCACAGTGCCCCTCTGGTCACCTGCATTGACCCACAGCACGAGGGTGGAGAGTTAGACAGGTGGCGGTGAGGTACAGCCCTCTCTACCGCAATTAGCAGAGCATCCAGCAAGATGCTGTGGTGCGCCATCTTCGGAGAGACACAGAGGCACTGCCAGGAACTGCAGAGCCCCCTGCATGCCAGCAAGGCTGCGCCCAGACAGCAGGTCCCGTCCTCACCCTGTGATATCAGAGGGAGCATGCGAGACACCGACAGGGTCCCCTCTCCTGGCAGCCCAGCCACAGAACTGTCATCCTCTGAATAGTGACGGCTTGTGCCCCTGGCCCTCTGCTCATCTGCTTCCTCCAATAAACCGTATCTCCCGTCTCAGCACAGGTGTGCTGTGTGTTTCCTTCCCACCTGTGGCAGCAGCTGGCTGCGCCAAGCTACGCTTGAGTCTCAGGGCCATGTATCTGGGAAGTGATAGGTTTTGCCGGGCAGTTCCGTGGGCAGAGGTGATCACGAGCAGGGTGGGGACCTTTAGAGGGCATGCCTCTTGGGCTGGTGACCAGATAGCACTGTGGGCTCTGGGCTCTGATGCAGCAGCTCATGTTGCTGGGAGAGGCTGGAGTGTGCTATCTCTGCCTCTCAGGCCGAGGGTTCCGGGAATGTGCTCATGGAAGTCTGAAGCAGGAGTGGGACCAGCCAGTCACATCACCCCATACACACCCCAACTTTCTGGACAACTAACCCCATCTGTCATTCTGGCCCACGACCTGACCCTGACTACCTGTGAGGGGGCTCCACCTCCCACACCCGCCCCCACCCTGTGATAGCAGAGGGAGCATGCGAGACACCGACAGGGTCCCCTCTCCTGGCAACCCAGCCACAGAACTGTCATCCTGTGAATAGTGACGGCTTGTGCCCCTGGCCTGCCCCTGGCCCTCTGCTCATCTGCTTCCTCCAATAAAAAGGTCTAAGGTAGGTGTTCTGTGCACCTGTAATTAGCACTCAGAGGCTGAGGCAAGGGGGTCCCAAGTTCAAGCCCAGCCTGGGGAACTTAGTGACTTGGTAAAAACTTATCTGAAAATAAAAACAAAAAAAAGAGCTAGACATGTGAATAACAGGCAGAGTCCCTGCGTTACATCACCAGTGCTGGGACTAGGAAGAGGGGTTAGTGACTTGATAAGCACCTGCCAGGCAACACCACTGTCTGCCAGTCACCCCAGCATTGCTGGCCTTTGACAGTGGACATTCAACACAGTGGCTGCATTGGACCATAAGCCCCGAATCCTGGGCTGTGAGAAGAGTGGGCTCTGGGGGTAGACTGAGCACCCCACATGACTCCACACACCTTAGGAGGCGCCTGCACTCCAAGGCCAGCTGTTTGTGCTGCCACACCACTTCCCAGCCAGTGCCTCCGCGGGTTCGAAGCCCGTCGTAGCTTGTACTGTAGGGCTTCATAGGTCTGACTTGTCTTCCCAATGGGTCTGGACACCCAAAGTGGGCATGAGAGCCTCTCCACCTTTCAGGGTCACTCATGTTGCTGCCAGTGGCCAGTCTGAGTGTGTGGACAGGCGGATGGCCTGGCAGTGCTTGCATCGAGGACTCCCACATGGACACAAACGCCAGTAGAGCTGTTGCCCTGGACAACCAAGCTCAGCTGCACTGTACTTCTGTGATTCCTGAGCAGTGAGATGTCCCCGCATCTGTCCTGTCCCAGAACAGAACACTCCACAGTCTTTCTCCTAGACACTGCTGTGGGTCAGCCCTCTGCTTCCTGGCCATACTCTGTCAAGAGATTCACCAAAACACCCTACTTTTAAACCAGATGTTGTTGCCATTACTGTAATCTCAGCTAACTGACAGGCTAAGGTTCAAGTCCTACCTGGGTAATTTAGCAAACCTCTGGCTCAAAATAAAGGGGGGGGGGCAGAGATTTAGTTCAGTGGTTCCAGGTCTGTCTGGCAAGTGCAAGGACCTGAGTTGATCCCTGGTAACCACACACCACAATGCCGACTGTGGTGGTTTCATACCTGTAATCCCAGGACTCAGGAGGCTGAGGCAGGAGGATCTCCTCAAATTTGGGCTATATAGTAAGCTCAAAGCCAGCATGAACAATGTAGTGAGAACTTGTCTCAACAGTAAATAAATAAATTTAGAAAAGGGCTGGAGATATAGCTCAGTGGTAGAGCACTGGGATTAATCTCTGTACTGAAAAAAAAAAGATGGAAGGTTGGTAGCAGCAGTGACAACCGATGGCTCACAGGGACAGGAAGGACAGCACTGTGGGTGTCTCTAGGTTGCTGCTGGGGTAGTGATCCACCAGTCAGGAAAACAAGACAGTCCCTTCCCTGCTGGTGCCCCCAGGAAGTCCAGTCTGCAGAAAAGAGCACCAGGCCAAGGCTGCCAACAGACCAACAACGGTTGCTTGAGCATGGATGTGCAGAGGGGCTGAGTCCCGCTCCAGGCCATGAACCTGGATCCCACATGGGCTGGGCAGAAGTCCATGTGCGTCAGCGCTCGGGAAGCTCTGAGAAGCATCTGCCGACCTTGGTGAGCCGGAGGTTCTTAGTTATTTTTTATTTGTTTTTGGTACCAGGGCTTGAATTCAGGACCTGTGCTTGCCGGGCAGGTGCGGTGCCACTGAGCTACATCTCTGGTGGACAGGACTTGGCTTGGGTGGAAAGGACAGAGCCCTGAGAGGTGTTTCCATGAAGCTCATAACACTAGGGACAACCAGAGGTCTAGTATCTCCTAGAGCTGGCCTTTGCCATTGTTTTCAAAGTGAGTCCCTTGTTTCTAGTTCTGCTATTCCTTGGGGATTATTATTATTATTATTATTTTATTATTTTGGGTTTTTTTTAGTCAGGATCTTGCTTTATAGTTCAGGCTGGCCCTGAGCTCAGCCTCAAATTCACATCACAGCAATCCTCCTGCCTCTGCCTCCCGAGTGCTGGGATGACAGGCGTGAGGCACCACGCCTGGCACTGTGGTATGCGGTGCTGATTGCTGCAGAGCATGAGTCTCCACACCCAGTATTGTATGTGGTTACCAGGGATTGAACCTGGGTCCTTGTGCTTGTAAGACAGGTGCCGAACCACTGAGCTAACTCCCTGGCCCCCTTGGGGATTACTTTTTAAGGACAGTTACACTGAGTTGCCCAGGCTAGTCTTGAATTCCTGTGCACAAGTAGTCTTCCTGCCTCAGCCTCCTGAGTAGCTGGAACTACAGGCATATTCCACTGTGCCTGGCTAATTTATGTTTAAATTCATGAGACATTGGGGTTTTTTTATTGTTGTTGTTTTGTTTTAGTTTTTTTGAGAAGGGATCTCGCTTTGTAGTTCACGCTGATCCTGAACTCAGTCTCCAACTCAGCAATCCTCCTGCCTCTGCCTCCTGAGTGCTGGGATTACAGGGACCACACCCAGTGAAGGACAGGGCCTGGCCAGGATGCTCACCTGGCTTCAGGGTCTACTTCAGGAGGAGCAGACCCCCGCCAGGATCCCCCTGAATGCCTCAAAGCCCTTGGCCTACAAGTGCCCCGCCCTCGCCAACTTCACAGCCACAGCCTATCCTCTCTGGCACGCACTTTACTGCCCAAAACATCACCACACACTTGGCGGCTTAAAGTGCCATTTATTAACACACTTATGGAGACCCAGGGGTCTGGGAGGGCTCAGTGGAGTCCTCTGCCGGGTCTTTCAAGCCGCAGTCACAGTGTGGAGTCTTCTGCCAAGCTGGCACGGCCATGGGCCCGTTATTTTCTGAAGCTGTGGATAGAACTTGAGGCTATTTGATTCTTTAGCAGCCAGAGAAGCATCTGTTTCTTCAGCTCCAAAGCTCCTGGACTGAATCAGGCCTGCTGGCCCATCTCCCCACACTTTCCTTTTTGGCTTGGTTTAGTTTTGAAAGACAGACTCTTGTTATGCTGCACATGCTGGCCATAATCTCCTAGACTCAAGCCATCTGCCAACCTCAGCCTCCCAAATTATTGGGACGCCGGGTGTCTGGCATCATATTCCCTTTTGTTCAATTCAAAGACAGCTCCCCACTCCTTCCTCCCTTAATTAATTAATTTATTTTTGAGATAGGCTCTAAGTTGCCCAGGCTAAACTCAAACTTGAGATCCTCCTGCTTCAGCTTCCCAGACTGCCAAGATTACAGGCACGCACCACTATGCTTGACTGATTAGAGACCTTAATTACGTCTGGAAACATCCCTCCACCGTTGCCCTATAACGCGAGCTGATCCCAGGAGACATATTCAGTATACTCACAGGTCTGTGCACACAGCAGGGCACAGCGTGTGGAGAATGTGGATGCCCAGGGCAGCATCTGAAAACACTGACAGCCACAGCCCCTGACCTACTTCCCTTACTACTCTGCCCTCCCTGCTCCAGGAAGTGCTGTCACTTGGCCCTGGAGGCAGCGTTACTTTAGGAGAGCAACTCCCCTGGGTCTGGAGAGGTGAGCATGGGGTCCATACTAGATTTGTACCTGCAGCCGGGGAACCCACACATTCTCAGGTGAACCTTACTGTCTCCTAAGCGGAAGCATAAAGGCTCAGGGGCTCTAAAGGGGTCCAAGGAGCCCCGCCTGTGGTCCTGGAAAGGGGCCAGTCTGCACAGGGCAGGGGTGCACACTCCGAGGGGAGGCTGGACACAGAGCCTGGCACTCAGCACCTACCACCTGCTTGGCGATACCCAGCCTCCCCTTGCCCCACCCTGCTGTTCACCAGTGCCCCCTGGGTCACACCCCCAGGGAAGGGTACTGCTAAGGGTGGCAGTAACAGAATCTCTGCCACTTGAGGGTGGCTTCAAGGAATCAATGTCGCAGCTGGAGGAGTGCACCCACTCCGAAATGCCACCCTTCTTATGCCCCAGCACCCCACCGCCCTCCCTTTGTGACTCGAGTTCCACTGTCCATTAAGTGAGCACTTGCTAGGTGCTAGGCCAACCCTCCAGCCTCCTCTGCCGGAAGCTGAGGTCCCTCAGGGGGCTGGAAGGAACGGCAGCTGCGGTGTGCTGGGCTCGCTACAGACCGATCCCAGCTGTCCCTCATCCGAGCTCTGAAGGGAGATGAGCTGCAGGTCATTCCGGGGGTGAGGGTGCCACCACCTCCGGCACCAGAGCCTCCCCTTGGATTTCCAGGCCTGGGAGCACAGAGGGCCGTGTGAGGAGGGCGAGCGGCCAGCACGCGGGAGGCGCGGGGCGGGGGCGCGCGGGGTTGCTGGGAGCAGGCACCTCTTTGAGCCAGTGACAAGCCAGAGCCAGGAGGGCGAGGAGGGCCAGGACTCCGAGCGCGATGGGGATGCCTATGGGCATTTGTAGCCCCCTGCTGCCACGGTCCTGGGGAGACAGAAGAAGGCCAGAGTTCCAGCCAGGAGAGGGGCGGGAGGGTGGAGATGGGGGAGGGGCGGCCCTCACCTTGGTGCTCCCGACCTCCGGCTTCTGGATCCAGCTCATGACTGACTGCACCTGTCTGGAAGGGGTGAGGGACAGCAGCTGGCTGCGCTCTGTCCACCCAGCAGCCTGCCCAGAGGCCCGGACACCTACTCACCACCTTAGACCGTCGGGCCACACTCACTGCGGACCAGCTTGGGTCTCCCTGGAGCCTTCGAAAGTGAAAGCCTTCCTGGCCTGCCTGCTCTCAGAAGGAGGGGGCGGAGGAGCTGCCTGGCCACCCAGCACGCCCGGACCTGACGGGGGCCCCGCCCCGCCCCCGCACGGACACACCATGGGCTGGCTGGATGGATGGACAAGGCGGACTGGACTGCTCCAACAGTCCCCAGCTCAGCTGGGACAGACCAATTTCTAGTAAGTCACGTGGATTCCCGAGGAGGCAGAGTCCTCAGGCGCCCCCAGGAGACCACTTCTGGGTCTGCACTGGCCGCTGGCCTCACCGGTTCCCCCAGCCTCCGTTTCCCCAATTAAGGTCAAGCTGCTGGATGACTGACTGCCGACTGCCCAGGATCCAGCTTTCCCATCTGGGAGCATTTGGTGGTATTATGGGGAAACTGAGCCTTGGTGAGATCAAGAAACTTGTCAAAACCCAGGAGATCAAGGACAAAATCAAAGTGAGTTCCAAACCTGGGAGCCTCCTGGCTGTTCCCAGGCTGGTAATGACAAGCTGGCGCAAGGTGCCCCTTCCAGCTAGGGGGGAGCCTGGCTCCCACTCTGGGTCTCTCTTGCAAAATGAGCCCCCTCTCAGCATGGAGGACGGATGTGCTATGCGGTCCTCACTGCTCCCCAGGCCAGGCAGAGCCAGGCTGCCGAGGTGTGATATGGGCCTGGTCAGGGTATCCCAGCGGAGGCTCCTCAGAGATTGGAAGCAGGAAGTGGCTCAGGGAGGGACAGTGGGGGGGGGATCTCAGCCAGAGGGAAGCGCTGGGGTCAGGCCCATTGGTAAGAAAGGGGCCAGGGCTGGGGAGTGAGAAGCTGCCCACTGCTGGGGTGAGTGGGGGGAGTGGGGCGGGATGATTTGGACACAGTCCTGCATATCATGTAACTGATAAGGGCAGCTTGGAGAGCTGCTCCTGTGGGCTGAAGAATGCTGGCAACGCACACACACCAGCTGAAAGAGCACTCGGTCTGCACGGCACAAACCGGCAGCAAGAGGTTGCCCCCGTGGGACAGAAACGCCTTGGGAAACAGCCTGGCTGACAGCTCCATCTCCAACTTCCGGCCCCCGACATGTGAGACAATAATTTTCTCTTGTTGGGCTGAGGATATAGCTCAGTGGTTCCAGTGCCTGTCTTGCAAGCACAAGGACCCGGGTTCAATCCCCAGTAACCATATACAATACTGGGTGTGGAGACTCATGCCCAGCAGCAATCAGTACCACATACCACAGTGCCAGGAGTGGTGGCTCATGTCTGTAATCCCAGAACTCATGGTGGCTCACGCCTGTCATCCCAGCACTCGGGAGGCAGAGGCAGGAGGATTGCTGTGATGTGAGTTTGAGGCTGAGCTCAGGGCCAGCCTCAACTACAAAGCCAGACCCTGTTTCAAAAAAAAATAATAACAATAATTTTCAGTTGTTTCAGCTGCCCCAACTGTGGAATTTACAGAAGCCTCAGGAACCAAACACAGGGAAAGAGGTGGATAGAAAACCTGGATCCAAGTGTGAGCCCAGCTTGGGCAAATCAGCAAGCTACTGTCTCAAAAATCAGAGGCCAGGCCTGGTGCACATCCATGATCCCAGCCCGGGGAGGCTGAGACAAGAGGTTGCCTTGGGTTAGAGGGGCTCCACAGCGAATTCTAGGACGGTGTGAATTATGTACAGAGGCCTTGTCTCAAGTAAATACATACATAAATAAAGAAAGGAAGGAAGGCTGGGGATACAGTTCAGTGCAAAGACACGCTGATTGTGTCCCACACAAGCCCCACTCAGGGCTACACACACACACACACACACACACACACACATTCACACACACACACACACACACACACACACGCCCCTACTCCTCACTCTCAGGCCCTACACTGGCACTGCCACCTTCCACAGGTCGCTTGGTACTAATGCCCTTGCCAGTTAACTTGACTTCTCTGGTCATCCTGGACATACTCTCCACCCAATCAGTGACAGAAGAGAGAAACAGGCTGTTGCAGAGCAGTCTAGCAGGGGCCTCCATTGCAAATGCTAGCCCCCGGGGCTCTTGGGGAGAGGCAGACTGTGAGATGGACTTGCGTTTCCTTCTCTTTTTTTGTGGTGGTGAGCTCAAGTGCTGAACTTTTTCCCATCACCACACCTTGTTCAGGGAGGCAGGAAGCAGGGGTGGTTTGTGCAGGAGCTGGAGGAACCAGTATCAGAAACACAAGGACGTGAGGAGGTAGGAGGAGCAAGGCTCTCCCTGAGGAGAGGCTGCAGACTCAGTCCAGTTGTGACTGGGATTGTGGGACCCTCTGCAGGGACCTCTCTCGGAGCTCTAGGGAAGCTGCTCCTCAGCCTGCGTCCCTCTTCCGGGTCTCACTGAGGTAGACCAGGAGCTTGGAGATGAGGCCGTCCTGGATCATTTCCCCCAGGACCTGCCAGACACTCCCAGGGCAATCTGCTGCACAATAATTATTTCTAGTTCCTCTAGAACTAGAGGATGCACCCTGCCACGAGGGCCAGAACCAAAGGGAATTATATCCCCATTGGAGAGTGGAAAGTCAAAAGAGACAAGGCGACAGCCTCTGAGTGGAATTCTAATGTGGACTCCACACTGGGTCCCCCCTCTCTCTGACCAGCTCCTATCTTCACACCTACGTCCTGGGGATATCTACTGGGAGTGGCCTGGCTCCTCTCCTCAATGTCCCCAACATTTTCACCATCTTCCTCACTGGACCAGGAGACTGGCGTCACATGTCCCAAAAGAAAGGACTAGGACCTTCCTGACCTAGGACGCTTCAGCCAAGCCATCTTGGGCTCCTCGCTCTTTGCTGCCCCCATGTGGCAGGGCTGTGCCTGTGAATTCATTGCTTTGTGTACCAGTCTACCTCCAGACCGGCTCTCAAACCCCAGTGACCCTAAACTGACTCCTATCCCTTCCTGGCCTCAGTTTCCACATCTGTGAAACACACTGCCGGGATGTGAGACTCCCAAAAGAAGGCAAGAGGGAGCTAATGTTTCTCTGCACTTAGGGATCCATCCCCGCAGAGTCCGAGACCTCTCGCCCCACACCTCCACGGCAGTACGAGATGGGGACAGCATTTGCAACGAGTGCTTGTTTCACGGTGAGCAGAGGGCCTGCATCCTAATTCCGAGGGCCTCTGAACACAGGCGGTGGGTCTGGAGAATGGGGAGATGGAAACCTTGCCACCCCACCCCCACCCGGAGCCCGGCTCGGGCCTTGGGAGCAGGCAGGCCGCTGCTTGCAGAGCGCTAAGTGCTGAACGCTGAGGCATGAGGGTGGGGGCAAAGCGCTTCGAGGCCCTTCATTCTGAGAGGTTCCAGGAGCAACAGGAGAAAGGAGCTTGTGGCCCGCACTGTGTCCCCCCTCGGATTGGGCAGACTAGTCCGAGAGCTATGAAGTTCTAAGTGAACTACAGGCCCCCACGGTCCCTGTCCTTTACCTCACCCCTTCTTCCAGAGCCTGCACCCCGACATTCTTCGTGGGCTCTCAGGTGGGAGGGCGAGGGGAGACCCAGGTGGACAGGTGGTCCCTGGCTGCTCTCTGGTTAGGGGGTGTGTGGAGGGTTTCAGCGTGAGGGCAGCCTGGGAAGGAGAGGCACTGGGCTCACCCCCCTTCTAATGCCCTATCTCGAGGTGCATGCCCCCCGCCCCGGGAACCTCCCCAAGGCATAACTGCGATGGGGCGTCGGTCACCAACAGGAGCAGCTTGGCCTCTCAGAACCGACCCTGTGCCATCCTGTCCCTAAATCTTGCTTCAGCACTTGACCCAGAGTGAGTGTCGGGCGGGGAGCAGCGGGCTGGCAGGTCCTCCTGTGGACAGCCTCCCGGGCCTCGGTGCGGGGTGGCGTGCTGGGCAAGGGGTCCGGGCCCCCCACCCCCCTCCGCCTACTTCGCTGTGCCTCCGCCCTCCCACGCACCTGCGCTGGCCTCCCCCCAAACCCTGGGGGCAGCGGGCTGGCGGCGCTGGGAGATCAGAGGACTGAGGAGTCGGCGGGGCGCGGGAGGAGGGGGCGGGGAATTTCCCCCCACGCCTGCCTGGGCCTGCTCCCCTCCCCCTCCCCGCCCGGTGGGGGGCACCGCTGGGGGAATTCCACAGCACTCGGAGGCTCTGAGCGCCTGGGACGGGGTCCTGGGAAGGGGGAGGCTGGGGCCAGGGGCGCAGCTGCCTTCCTCCCCAGACACCAGCTGCCCCTGCCTGTCCGGGACTGAGCGCCCACCGATGTCTCGCGGGTGCGGGGGCAGAGAGTGGCACTTCCTCCTTGAAGGCAGCAGTGTCGGGACTGGGGGAAGGAGGAGCGCCAGGAGCTCGGAGTGACTGGCAATGAAGGGGTGACCGAGGGGGAGAGCGCGCAGGCACGCGTGTGAGCTGAAAACTTGCTGCAGCCAGAGGGGATCTTGCATGCCCCCCTTTCGGTCCCTCGTCTATAGCTCGGCCTGTCCCCCTCCACGCCCTTCCACCAGAACTCGCACTGACCCTGGGAAGAAGGAGAGGGAAGGGGCGGGGACGGTGTGCCGGGACGTTGGAGGGTCCCGCGGGCGGGAGTGGGAGGCGTCTGGACCTGCAGCCTGCGCTCCTGTCCCGGGCGGGGCTTCCCGGCCTCCCTGGTGGGGGGACCCGCGGGGGAGGCGAGGGGGACAAGAGCTAGCGCGTTAGAGACCCAGGCGAGGGAGACTGAGACGGACAGCGGAGCGCAGCGGAAGGGGGTGGGTGTGGAGGCCGAGGCGCCTCCCAGAGCAGGGGAGACTCTGAGTCCCCCGGGCACGGGACAGGACCCGAGAGACACCTCACAGAGGTACAGACCCTGGGAGACGAAGATCCCTGGAAGATATCTTCCCCCAGGCGGACAGCAAAGACAACCCCCCAAGGTCGCCAAGGAGAACCCGGAGCGGCTCCCGGGGCGTCCCGTGCTGTCTGGGGGGCGATGGGGACACGGGCCCTGCAGGTCCTACTCCTCTTTGTCCCGCTGCTGCAGCCGCGCAGGGCCTGGGCAGGAAGCCTGAACAGTCCAGGTGAGTCAGGCACAGGGCCAGTCATGGTCCCTGTTCTGTCCTGGATGGGGCCCGAGGCTGGAGAGGTGGCAGAGCAGGTGGCAGGAGCAGCAGAGCGACCCCAGGACCTCACAGGGGCAAATGCCCGGGGTGTGGATGGTGACAAAAGTCTACGTCCGGGGTTGAGGGTCCCCTAGGATGCCATAGGAGGGTCCAGCTTCCCCAAGTCCCGTGATTACCTGCAGGTCTGTCCGAGTGCTTCCAGGTGAATGGTGCGGACTACCGTGGCCACCAAAACCACACGGGCCCGCGCGGGACGGGACGCCCGTGTCTTTTCTGGGACCAAACGCAGCAGCACAGTTACAGCAGCTCCAGTGACCCCCAGGGCCGCTGGGGTCTGGGCGCCCACAACTTTTGCCGGTGAGGGGGCAGGCCAGGCCCCTAGCTCTGGGAGGTGACCTGAGGCCCCGGGGCTCCGAGTGGACAGTGCCAGGTCTGCACTTTGACTCGTCTGGAGAATCTAGGGCCAGAGCCCAAGTGTGGAGATTGGGGGTGAGGTCTTGGACCTGGGGCAGGGTGGGATGTACAGAACCTTGGGGAGGGGGCAGGATTACCTCCTAACTTCTGCAGAGCTCGTGTAGGGCCCAGAGAGATCAGGGGCCAGGTCAAGCAGGGCCTGGTCAGAGGGGAACTCTGCAGTAGGGACAGGTTCTTGCCACCGTACTTTTTTGACCAGCGTCACTATCTGGGATGGAGGGCTTTGGATGGGAGCCAGGTGGGCCAGGGCAGCAGGGACCTAGGGAGGCCACTTCTCTGGGCCTGCCACGCTTGAGGCTTACGGCCTCTACTCTACGTGGGGCGCTGTTGTGCATGTTTGCAATGCCAGCACTCGCAGCTGTGGCAGGAGGATAGGAGTGAGTTTGAGGCTGGCCTGAGCTACACAGTGAGTTCAAGGCCAGTCTGGACTATGGAGTGAGACCTGTCTCAATAAGTAAATAAGTGTGGCTCTGAGGCAGCGGAGGGACCAAGACTAAGTGAAGGTTAAGTTCAAAAATATGAGGTCAAGCCCTAGAAACGGCTCTCAATGGCCCTTTAATGATTTCTACCGCCACTGCCAAGTTGTTGTCTAGTAACACACAGCCTCCAACAAGCGGGACCTTGGTGGCCACATTGCACTAGGGACAATGGAACCTCGACCCCCTCAGGAACCCAGATGGTGACGTGCAACCATGGTGCTACGTGGCTGAGACGGAGGAGGGGATCTACTGGCGCTACTGCGACATCCCCACGTGTCACAGTGAGTGGGGGATCTGCGGTGGGAGTGTTTCTCTCAGAGGTGGGAGCCTGACCCCAGTGTCCCCTCAGTGCCTGGCTACCTGGGCTGCTTTGTGGACTCGGGCACACCCCCAGCACTCAGCGGTCCCAGTGGCACCTCCACGAAGCTCACGGTGCAGGTGTGCCTTCGTTTCTGCCGCATGAAGGGGTACCAGGTACAGTACTGCCCAAGAGCACTGAGCGGTGACCCCTGACTGACCCTGACCGCAGGACTCTACTCAACTCCCAGCACTCTTGACACCAAACCCTGACTGATTTCTGAACCCTTAGCCTGATTCCCACTTGTGACCCCACCCCTATTGCTGTCTCTGCCTTTGGGGGTCACTCAGTCTGTGCTCCCAGCTGGCTGGCGTGGAGGCTGGTTATGCCTGCTTCTGTGGCTCTGAAAGCGACTTGGCCCGGGGACGCGGGGCACCCGCCACTGACTGTGACCAGATCTGTTTCGGCCACCCTGGCCAGCTGTGTGGAGGTGACGGGCGGCTAGGCATCTATGAAGGTGAGTGTAGGCCTGAGGGGCCCTTTGATGAGGAGACCAGTCTAGGTGGGGCCACGTGTACCATGCCCTAACCGAGGGGGCAGGCTAAGGGTCCTACCTGGGGAGAGGGTTGGAATTGACCGCAGGCCAGAAGAGGGAAGCCGAGAGGGTCCAAAGGCAGGGCTCCGGGAAGGAAGTGAGCCAGGACCAGGGTTTGGGTGGGGTCTGGAGAGTAGACTGGCTGTCCTGGGCCGGGGCCTTGTTGGCCTGGGAGCAGCGGCCCAGAGGCCAGCTCCGCTGACTTGAGGGTCTTGATCACTGGCCCTGGCACGCAGTGTCTGTGGGCTCCTGCCAGGGAAACTGGACGGCGCCTCAGGGTGTCATTTACTCCCCGGACTTTCCCGACGAGTATGGGCCAGATCGAAACTGCAGCTGGGTGGTGGGCCCGTCGGGCGCAGCGCTGGAGCTCACCTTCCGCCTTTTCGAGCTGGCGGACCCGCGTGACCGGCTGGAGCTTCGCGACGCGCCCTCAGGGAGCTTACTGCGGGCCTTCGATGGCACCCGCCCACCCCCGCCCGGGCCGCTGCGCCTGCGGGTCGCTGCGCTCTTGCTCACCTTCCGCAGCGACGCGCGTGGCCACGCGCAGGGCTTCGCACTCACCTACCGAGGTAAGCCCCGCCCCGCCCCGCCCTCCCCCTGCCCCAGGCCACGCCCTCCAAGTGCCCCCGCCCCGCCTCACGGCCTCACCCTCCGCTCCGCAGGGCTGCACACCGTCTTGGAGGACCTCGGGCAGACCCCGGGATCTGCCCAGACCCCCGCGGAGTCTCCGGGAGGGGCCAATGCTAGCTGCAGCCCCAGGCCTGTGACTCTGCAGGCTGCAGTTGGGGGTGAGAAGCACGCAAAGTGGGCGGTGGGGGTGAGTCGGGGAGCAGGCTGTGGGGAGGGGCGCCTGTCCTAACCGCCCCCCACACCCCGTGTGCCCGCAGCCCGGCTCTTCTCTTCTGTGACAGCTGTTTCCGTGCTACTCTTCCTGCTCCTGTTGCTGCTGCGTCTCCTGCGCCGACGGTGTGGGCGCTGGGGCAGGGCCTGAGGGTAGACCAAGCACCGGGATCCAGACACCTCGGAACCCAGGGGCGTGGGGCCCGGAGGGGAATTTGGGGCCTAAGGCGGGAGCAAAGCCAGAAAGGACCTCCTGTGCTCTTGAGGGCGTGAGGTCTTGGCTCCGTCCACACAGAAAGCCATGTGTGGGACCCCAGGCAGAATAGGACGCTGGAGGTGGGATTGAGTAGGGGTCCGCTGACATCTGCTCCCTCCCTAGGAACTGTCTGCTGGCTCCAGGAAAAGGGCCACCAGCGTTGAGACCTTCCCGGGGCCCTGGGAGAAGCTGGGCAGTGTGGTACCATAGGCCCAGAGGGATGGCCCTGCCCTGTCCTACTGGAGACCCCCAGGCTGAAGGTCCTGCCGTGGGCTACCGGCCCCTGAGCGCCTCCAGCCAGAGTTCTTTGCGCTCACTCATCTCTGCTCTCTGACTGCGACCCACAGGGTCCATAGGACATGGGACCTTGTGCCACTGAGATGGACACCTAAGACGTTTCACACTGCACCTCACCTCGGTCTTCCACCACTGTAAAGGCAGACCGCCCTCTGGTCATCTTTTGGAGACCAGATATTGGACAGGAAGCATCTAGTGCTATTGTTGGAAGTTGGCCTGACCCTCGGGGTCCAGGTGAGCCACGCCAAAGGACAAGACAAATCCAGCGTCCCACCCCTGGGACTTTGCTGTGGGGGGTCTCTGGTTTCTGCGCTGAGTCTCTCACGCTGAGTCTCTCACCGTGGTCCTGGACTGCTGCCCTTAGTGAAAGGTCAATGGTCAACAAAGTGGTTAAAAGAACCACCCTAGATTTTAAGGAAAAGGCCTATTAGGCAAGGCTATGTTAATGAGGTACAGCAGCAGAGGACTGCCTGTATTCATGCGAATGAAAGGCGTTTCACACAGCGAATTTGGTGGAGGCTTCTGGAATGCCGGCACAGCACAGAGGGACCAAACAGATGGAGAACAGGAGGAGGCAACGGCCCAAGGGGCCTGCCTTCCTGGTCCAGCCCTGGGGTGGGGGGCGGGCCTTTCTCACCTCCCCTCTCGCTATCTTATCCTCCTCTCCTGTCTGTTCAGGACCGGGCCAAAGGTGCACCTTGTGGGCAGGATAAGGAGCGAGTTGGGCCAGGCCTAGGCCCAGGCCTGGGTATATGGGAGATCATCCCCGCAATAGGGACGCTCAGTAGCTTGCCTGGACCTTCCCAAACTGGCCGGTACCAGCAGCACCTTGGACAGAGCCCCGACTGCGAGGTGGGAATGGGTGGTGGGGCTGTGCCAAACAGAGCGGGTGCCCAAAGGTATGACAGCCTGGGCATCATAGGAAGGATCAAGTGCGAAATGCTGGGGGCCACAAAATGCCAGGTCACTCCAACACAGGAGGTGAAACCAAGACCTTGGGTCCTAAATTGACAATTCCTCCATGCAGACGAGGCTGAAACTGTATATATTATGCTAAGAGGAGGAGGAGGAGGAGGCCTGGGCAGCCCAGGAGGAGCTCTCCACCCACCCTGCCCATTGGCCCGGGCAACGCAGACGTCAGGAATTAGCGCGCGAAACACCAGCGGGGGTAGCGGGGGCGAGGAGCGGGGCGGAGCCTGACGTCCCCTCTCCGGTCCGGCCACGCCCGTCCTCCGGCTTCCGTGAGAAGACCCGCCGGGCCACCGCCGCCTCTAAGCGACTGTGCCTTCCCCCGGCGCAGCTGGCAGCTGCTCGGGCGCTGGGGTCGCCAGCCTCTGCCCACGCTCGGAGGCAGCAGGCTGGCACAGAACGGGAAGGGGGCGGACGGGCAGCCCCCGGCTGGTGCGCGCCGTTGCCAGGAGGCAGCAAGCATGAGCTTCCCGGATCTGCAGCCCCGCTGAAGAGGAGGCCCTGCACCCAAAGAAGCGCCAGCCTTCCGCGCCGCTCCCGGCCATGGCGTTCTTGGCCGGACCGCGCCTGCTGGACTGGGCCAGCTCGCCGCCGCACCTGCAGTTCAATAAGTTCGTGCTGACCGGCTACCGGCCGGCCAGCAGCGGCTCCGGCTGCCTGCGCAGCCTCTTCTACCTGCACAACGAGCTGGGCAACATCTACACGCACGGTGAGCCGCGCCCGGTCCAGGCATCCTGCTCCCTGCCGGGCCGGGCCCAAATCCCCGGCTCCCGGTCCCGGCTGGTCCGGGCCCTGACTCGAGAGGAGCTGCAGTGACAAAGCTCCCATTGTCCCAGCCGCCCTGCCAGCTTCCGCTTTCTCAGCAGGAGGGCCCAGGACAGGAGGGGAGCAGGGTGGGGGCCAGACGCCTCGCTAATCCTGCTGAGCCTTAGCTTCGGTGCTAAGAGCCTGGCGTCGGACTCTGAAAGGCCGGTGCCCCGGGCACCCTTCCCGCCCGCACCCATCCTGGAGGTCGGAGTTAACCGTGCCGAGGAGGGCTGGGCCCTACCGCCCCTTGGCCCCGCAGCCCCTGGCCAGGCCGGCAGTCCCAGGTTGGGTTCTGCCTGGGGGTGCCCCTCCCCGCAGGCGCCCTGCCCCTCCTCTGCCGCTCTGCTGACACAGACTTGCCTGCCCTTGAGCTGCCCCGGCCAGGAGAGGGGCCCAGAACCGCTGGGGTTTAGCCTCGGGGCCTTTCCCTGGGGACAGAACTATGAATGGGCCAGAGGGCCTCCAAGTGTGGACGTTGTCCCTGTTTGCCCCATAAGAGCACCACCGCTGCCCATAGTGAGGGTAGGCAGCCCCCAGAGGGGCTTTGAGCTGGCGGGAACGGAGCCCCTGGACAGATGGAACAAGCTCTCTCTGGCCCTTGCCCTCATTCTCGACTTGCCTCCCTCTCATTAGTGTGGGCACTGGTAGCTCGGCTGCCTGTGTGTCCCACTCAGAATCCCGGCCGAGGTTGCACCTCCCAGGGCTTCTGTGGACAGCCCCGGCAGGCCTGGCGGGCTTCGGGCTTGAGGGGAGAGGACAGCCTGGGAGGCAGACTTGTCCCCGTCCTTTGCTTATTGCTGGCTTCACCTGGGGCAGGCATGTGGTTTGTAAGCTTCAGTTTCCTCACCTGCAAATGGAGGCCCACGGGCTCCGCTTCCCGGAACTCCAGTGAGCCACGAGTCTCTCAAAGTCTGTGTCCCTGAGCTGCTTCCCTGCTGGGTGTCAGCTTCTGACCCGTCAACTCTAGACGGGTCCCCTTCTGGAGGTGACCTGTCCCCAATGCCGGAACTGAGTGATCACTGTCTCCCTCCTCAGGGCTGGCCCTGCTGGGGTTCCTGGTGCTGGTGCCGATGACCATGCCGTGGAGTCAGCTGGGCAAGGACGGCTGGCTGGGGGGGACACACTGTGTGGCTTGCCTGGTCCCCCCTGCGGCCTCCGTGCTGTATCACCTCTTCATGTGCCACCAAGGGGGCAGCCCCGTGTACGCCCGGCTCCTCGCCCTCGATATGTGTGGGGTCTGCCTCGTCAACACCCTCGGTGAGCCAGGGCTCTGGGAAGGGGAGGCAGGATTTCTGTCATGATCCTGGGCAGCCCAGACTGACCGTCCTCTCCTGCTCTCTTTCTCTCTGCAGGGGCCCTGCCCATCATACACTGCACCCTGGCCTGTAGGCCCTGGCTGCGCCCAGCTGCCTTGGTGGGCTACACTATGCTGTCAGCCATGGCCGGCTGGCGCGCCCTCACAGCCCCTTCCACCAGTGCGCGGCTCCGAGCTTTTGGCTGGCAAGCTGGGGCCCGCCTGCTGGTGTTTGGGGCCCGTGGAGTGGGGCTGGGCTCGGGGGCTCCAGGCTCCTTGCCCTGCTATCTGCGCATGGATGCCCTGGCGCTGCTTGGAGGGCTGGTGAACGTGGCCCGCCTGCCAGAGCGCTGGGGGCCTGGCCGCTTCGACTACTGGGGCAACTCCCACCAGATCATGCACCTGCTCAGCGTGGGCTCCATCCTCCAGCTGCACGCCGGCGTTGTGCCTGACCTGCTCTGGGCTGCTCGCCATGCCTGTTCCCCGGACTGAGCCGCCTCCTGCCTGCCCGTGGCCTTTTGGGGCCAATAAATCCACTGTTCCTCCTTCTGCCGGTCTGCAAGGGGCAGGTTCCCTGGATGCCACCAGTGCACAAGGACTTCCCAGCCGAGATTCCTCATCTCTTCTTCCCTGCGGACTAACCTCTCCTACCCAGGCTGGAACGCCAACTTCTTTTCCTTGCTTCTTTATTCCTCTACTGTGTCAACTGGAAGGACATCCTGCACACACCTCTTTATCTCTGTGACCCGTGAGATGGGCAGAGGGACTTTGGGGTTGTATTTTGTTCTGACAGTTAGAGTTCTGCCAACTTATGCCATCCCCTCCCTTTCTGCCAGTCTAGAACCATCATCTTCTCCTGTCCCGCCCAGAGGCCCACCCCGCTGTCTTGCCTCATGACCTCCATCTGTCCCCCCTGCATGCCTCCCCAGCAGCCCAAAGCTCCTCTCTCCTGCCCCAAGAGACTAGAGTGAGGATATGGGGCAGCAGGGCCACCCCTTTTTCCTAGGACCAGGTAGGAACCAAGTGGCTGACAGACAGGAGGGCAGTGGCTGCTTTTCCCAGGCATCGGGCACAGACAGATGTGGAGTGACTCCAGACCCAGACCCAGGCCCCACTTAAGTGCCATGGTTTGAATGGTACAGCTTGCCCACTGGGGAGGAGCTCACTCAGGAAATCTCTGCTCCACAATGTGTGGCTCCGTCCTCTGGCCTGAGGCCAGGGTAGTGGCTCTGCAGCAGGGCTCAGCCTCAGGACTAGATGTCCCCAGAGGCCCAAGATCCTGGGCAGTATTAATAAAAGGTTAGAAGGCAGTGTTGCTACTCGAGCAAGCTTGGGTACTCCCAAGATTCAAATACTTTTTATTAGACACAGGACTTCCCAGAGGGATCTCACCTTCCCAGGGGAGGGACAGGAAAGGGGTTCCAAGGTTAAAAGCACCAGAGTTGGGCCTGTGGTTCAGACTGGGTCTAGCGAGTCCTCAAACAGGCTGAGGAGGTTCCGAGGCTCAAAAGAGGGGCAAGAACCTCTAGGAGGCTCTGAGTCCATGTCACTCAGGTCTAGGGCATCCCTTGGGGGGAAGGAACAAAAAGGAATGACACTCAGGATCCCAAAGCGAAATCTGGCTGGTCCCAGCCCTTGGGCCTGCTCACCTCTGTGTACACCTGTGCTGGGGTGTGGAGGTGGTCCTGGCGGCTGGGCCCAGGACGGCTTCCAGGGAGAGTGAGGGCCTGCGGGAGGGTGAGCAAGACAAGCACAGTGTTGTGGTCCGGGGAGTGCAGGACAAGACCAGCCCTGACCCAACTTTGTGCTCTGACCACCTCCAAGTCCACCTGAGCACACCCCAAAGCCGCCTCTGTCTCAGAGCACATCCAACTTCAACTAAGCCGAATTTCCAGTGAACTGGAATGAAGTTTTCTAGCACTCTCCCTGTGCTCTAAAGTGGTCCCCACAACAAAGGTGACAGTGTAAGGGACTCCTCCTGAAAGCTCTGTCTGGAGCATGTAGCTTCTCTGTGCAGCAGTTTCTTAATTACGGACTTTCACTTGGCCACCATGACTAAGGTGGGATAGGGGACTACCAAGGCCCAGGAAGTTTTTTCTCTCAGGGAAAGACAATGTCCTGTCCTTGAGCACCAGTAGTCTATGAGGTGAGGACTGCCTCCCTGCCTGTCCCAACGCGGGCACTGGCCTGCCTGCTGCAGCTGGTACATAGCTGGCTGTGTGCAGCTGCCATCCCATGGCTGAGCCACACCTGCACAGGCCGGGCTGCAGCCATGGGTGTGATGGGGATCATGTTTGTGCCAGGCTTCCACCCACCAGCTCTCTCCATGGGTCTCAGGCCTCCTGTGTGGTATTTGGTAAAATCCCCTCACCCCAAAGTCCTCTAAGCATTCACCTACCCTATGCTGTCATCCTCCCAGCTGCTGGAGTGGCTGCTGTCCAGGAGTGGGCTGCAGGGCGGTGAGCCAGGTGGGGTGGCTGGTGGGCCTGGGGGCTGTAGCCAGCTGGCAGGGTGTGCGAGGCCGTGCCAGAGCCAGCACAACAGAGTGAGCAGGGCCTGTGGGGAGACTGAACCTTAGGAGGCCAGATAGGTCCTGATGCAGGTTACAAGTGGCATCCGGGTATGTGGGAGCTAACCTGCCACAGGGCCCAGCCTCGACTCAGGGCCTCCACAGCCATGTACCACAGGATACTCCAAGGGCGGGGCTGTCTCAGCATGGGCAGGGCCAGCAAAGCCTCCGCTGTGGCCCGAAGCTGGGGGTCAGGCTCCAGCATCATGACAAGGACAGAACGCAGCTCAGCAGAAAGACCTGCCCATGAAGCAGAGCCGTATCAAGGACACCAGGGTACCAACCAAACCAAACCAAACCCACAGCTCAACAGTAGCCCCTTGGTCAGCCAGTCCCTGACATACACAGGGAGCACAGCCTTGGATCCCCACTTACCAGCAGTGAACTCGGGGGGCAGGTAACCCTGGCGTAGCTTTTGCCAGCCCTCTCCACCATGGGGTAGCTCCATGTTGCAGGCTACTTCAAGGATGGTGAGACCCAGACTGGGAAAGACAAGAGATGGGGGCAGACGTGGGCAAGTTGGCACTGGAACATGACCACAGTCCCAGGCAGCCTCTTAGAGAGTTAGGGAAGGGGCAGCCCTCTTCTTGCCAGATAGGTGAGGAAAGAAGGGTGAGAGCTTCCAAGGAGGCTCCAGAAGGGCTACACAGAACCTGAGCCTCAGGAGACCTTGTCGCGAAGTGTGGCCCCCGTACCACCTCACTGGCAGGCACCAAGATTTTTTTTTTTTTGAGATAGGGTCTCACTTTGTAGTTCAGGCTGGCCCTGAGCTCACCCTAAACTCACATCACAGCAATCCTCCTGCCTCTGCCTCCCAAGTGCTGGGATTACAGGTGTGAGCCACCACGCCCGGCACTGTGGTATGTGGTACTGGTTACCTGGGATCAAACCCAGGCCCTGTGCTTGCAAGACAGGCACCAGAACCACTGAGCTATATCCCCAGCCTTTTTTTTTTTTTTTTTGAGACAGGATCTCGCTTTGTAGTTGAGGCTGACCTTGAGCTCAGCTTCAAACACACATCACAGCAACCCTCCTGCCTCTGCCTCCCGAGTGCTGGGATTACAGGCGTGAGCCACCACGTCCGGCATTGTGGGCTTGCAAGACAGACACAAGAACCACTGAGCTAACTCCCCGGCCCGGCACCAAGCTTTCTATGGTTACTGGTATTATCATTTTTCTACTAAGACTATCAGATACAACTTTGGGGAGCAGGGCAATGGCTGTCAGTGTGGATTTAGAAGAACCAGTGCCTGGGCCCAACCTCAGGTACTGAGACCCGGAGCAAGTAATTTCTACAGTGGAATAATGGCTGACCCACCTGGAGAACTGTGAGGAGATGGTGAGTCTGCACAAATGACTCATAGGCAGCCAGCTCCAGAGACCCCTCTGGAGGGCAGGGCCATATCCCTCAGCCTGAGACCAAATATCCTCCAGACCTAGGGGTCAAGAAGGAGCTCTTCTCCTGGGGAGTCACTCTCTCTGTCGACCACCCACAGGAAGGGCTGCCTGAAGCCCACCACACCCCTTCCTGTTCCAGCCCTTACCTGAAAATGTCTGCTGCTGTCCCGTAGGAGCCCTGCAGCAGCTCAGGAGCCATGTAGCGGGGATCTCCCTCCTGGGCCTCACCAGCTCCCGGTGTACCCAGCTCCACCAGCAGCCCAAAGTCACCCAGCTTGCAGCGGCCACGAGGCCCCAAGAAGATGTTGGCTGGCTTGACATCGAGGTGGACTAGCCCTTGCCCATGAAGGTGGGCCAGAGCCAGTAGGGTGTCCCGTAGGTAGCCCCAGACCTGGGCCTCTGGCAGGCTGGTGCCCCAGGCCTCTGAGTGTTGCTGAAGGCTTGGCCCACACAGCTCTGTCTGCAGGTACAGGATGCCTCCCTCTTCCCAGGCCTGCTCCAGTCGCACACAGTGTGGGTGCCGCCCCACCTTCTCATGGCTGCATACCTCAGCCAGTTTGCGGGCCCGGTCCTTGGGGCCCCGAAATGGCGACATGGAACGCTTGACTGCATAGAGCCGGCCATCTTCCTTGGAGCGTACCTGGAGGGGAGGAGGTGGGGTGGGGAGGTGGGCCGCAGGGACATGACCACACTTACTACATGTAAACGAGGTGTGGTAGCACATGCCTATAATCCCAGCACTCCTGGAAGCTGAGATAGGAGGATCACCAGTTTAAACATAGACTAAACAACTTAGTAACTCAAGACTTTAAAGCTGTGTCTCAAAATAAAATAAAAAGACTGGGGATTCAGCTCAGTGCAAAGGTTCTAGGACCAATCCCCAATACCAAAAATGATAATTATTAAATTAAAAATAAACTTCCAGGCCGGGGATTTAGCTCAAGTGGTACCATGCCTACCTTGGAAGCACAAGTACCCTGAGTTTGATCCCCAGTACCACAAAATAAATAAATAAAAATAAACACCCATCAGCAGTATGGTACACTGGGGCAGTCTCTAGTCTGGAGAGACTCCAGGGCTCCAGACAGCCAGGGGCAGTACACATGTTGTAAGTTGTCTTCTAGAAAGGCAGCTGATCCAGGGGCTTATGCTGCATTTTTTTTTTTTTAAGGTTTTTTTTTGAGACAGTGTCTCGCTTTGTGGTTCAGGCTGGCCCTGAGCTCGGCCTCAAACTCACATCACGGCAATTCTCCTGCCTCTGCCTCCCAAGTGCTGGGATGACAGGCGTGAGCCACCACGCCCGGCACTGTGGTATGTGGTACTGGTTGCTGCTGGGCGTGAGTCTCCACGCCCAGTATGATATGTGGTTAGCGGGGATCAAACCCAGGTCCTTGCGCTTGCAAGACAGGCGCTGGAACCACTGAGCTAACTCCCCAGCCCTTATGCTGCATTTTTAACAATACTGTCTTCAATACTGCAAGGAAAAGCTATCATTTCAAAGAAAATAGAATTAATTACAAAATATATTTTAAAGAAAAAGAAGGTGACAAGCAGGGTGCCAAGCCTGCCAGCACTGGAGGTCAGGGTGGGCACTATACTTGGGCTGGCCCCAGGGGTAGGCAGAGCTGGCCAAGGACCCCAGCACAGCTGGCTCCAGGGAGCAATGGCAGCTGGGAGCACTGAGTGTGTGCCAAGCTCCAGACAAGGCACCAGTGTCCACAGAACAGCCCCAGAAAAGCCTGTGAAAGGGGCACGGAAGAGCAGCCAGTCACGCAGTGGAGACAGGCTGCCAAGACAGAGAGGAAGGGGCAGGCACTGTCAGGGGCAGACACTGTCCCACCCACAGGAGGGAAGCTAGGGGTCCGAAGGCAAGCCTGGGGGCCACCCTCTCACCTACCTTGAAGACTTCTCCAAAAGAGCCGTGGCCCAGGCGGCTCAGCCTCTGGAAGCTCTGCTGGAAGTAGGACTCTGGCCTGCTTGGGTCATACCCAGGGCTCTGCAAGAGCTCCAGGGCCTTGTTCTGGAATGACACTCTCCGAGGCTGGGGCTGATGCCAGCCCAAGGTCCGAGGAGGGAAGAGCCGGCTGACAGGGATGCTGCCCTTGGCAGGGGGCCGTGGAGGGAGGCTCCGGCTGAGCCCTCTGGGCCTCTTGAGAGAGAACCCAGGCTCTGCATGGCGGAAGTAGGCTGGGACTGGGATAGGGGTGCCACTCAGGGGTGGCGGGGTGCCCTCGGTGGGCACAGGCATGGCCAGTGCAGGAATGCCTGAGGGCAAAGATGAAGACCAATTACAGGGCAGTATGTCTATCCAAAATCCCTGTCCTGTGGCCTTTAAGAAAGCCGTGTCTACACCTCACACACGTGGTGCTTTACACACATGAAGGCTGGGGGGACCACTCACACCTGTAGGAAAAGACAGAGGACAAGAGGTTACACATTTGCGTAATGTGTGCTGAGTCTTGGAGATGATGGGGAGACCATGAACCCATGTGGCCCATGGGACTCACAGCCCAGCAAAAAGGTTCAAACTGAGATGGCTCTGGCTGGCCATGGTGGCACATGCCTGTAATCCTACCATTAGGGAGGCTGAGGCAGGAGGATCACCATGAGTTCAAGGTCAGCCTGAACTACATAGTGAGACCCTGTATCATTAAAAAAAATCAGGCAATTTCCAGTCCTCCTTGCTATGACCTTTGCCAAGACTCAGAGATGGATCTATCAGCACCATCCTGTATCTCTAATTCCAAAGTAAAAATGCCCTGAGATCCTAATTTCTTTCTTTTTATTTATTTATTTATTCATTTATTTTTGCAGTACCAGGAATTGAACTCGGGCCTTTGTGATTCCAAGGTAGGCACAGTACCACTTGCGCTAAGTCCTTGGTCCCCTTCCTTTCATTTTTGTAGTTGTGCCAGAAATGAGAGTGGAGTTCCATTTCCAGAGCTGCACTGTGAAGAACCCGATGGGCCTATCCCCAGTGCAACAGGCAAAATAAGTGTTTTCATTCACAGAGAGTATCTGAGTCTCAGGCTGTAGTCATATGGGCAGTGGACAAATGAAGAGACTCTTGTATCAAATGTGTAAGAAAAGGAAATCTACCAAATTTTCATAAGAATATCAAGAATGTGTGGTACCTGGAAAACACAGTACAATGGGAAGGTATGGCCAAGAAAACTGGGCTCCTGCTCCCCAACAAGGTTAGAGTATCAGCCCGGGAAGGGCGGGCTCTCAGCACTTCTTAGTGCCCTAACTCCACACAGCAGAAGCCAAATGCCCGCTGAATGTGGCAGGCGCCAGGAGCTCCATTCCTCTACTTCAAGTCCTTGCTCAAGGGCTCCAAGGATAAGCCTGAATCAGCCCCGGAGCAGCAAAGGAAGGAAGAGCCACACTGCTCCAAGCAGCAGCCAGAGGCACTATCCCAGCCATCTCTCCTTTTCACTCAGAGGGAAATGTCCCACTGTCCTTGTCCCCAGCATACCTCAGAGGTTTTGCTCATGGGTAGTGGCAGGCTGTAAGGAGAGCCCTGAAGCTGTCCTCTCCCCCAAATGAAAAAGTGTGGCTAAGTGGGTTCAGCATATGCAAGACCCTGGGTTCAGTCCTCAGGTAAACAAAACACAAACCTCCAAAACCTGAAGGCCTAAATAAATTAAAGACATTCCATCTTTATAGATCCAAAGACTTAATATAGATAAAATGGCAATATTCTCCAAACTGTGGTCTTGGAGTATGACTCAGTGATAGCACATGCACTGCCTTGGGGATGATCCTCAGTATCACAAAACAAAAATAAAACCTCTCAGCCGGCCTGAGCTACCAAGTAAGTTGAAGACCAACCTAAACCATACAGTGAGGCCCTGTCTCAAAAATAATCTGAGGTTTAATCTGCAGATCCAATCCATTTAATCAGAATCCCCACTAGTTTCATTACAAAAACTCATAGGCTGAAAAAAAAAACACCTGACAAAACTGATCCTAAAATTGATATGGAATTTCCATCAACCTAGAAAAGTTAAACAAACATACCAAAAAAAAAAAAACTCAAAATCGGGGCCAGGGAGTTAGCTCAGTGGTTCTGGTGCCTGTCTTGTAAGCCCAAGGACCCAGGTTCGATTCCCCGGTAACCACATACAATACTGGGTGTGGAGACTCACCCCAGCAGCAATCAGTACCACATACCACAGTGCCGGGCGTAGTGGCTCACACCTGTAATCCCAGCACTCGGGAGGCAGAGGCAGGAGGATTGCTGTGATGTGCGTTGGAGGCTGAGCTCGGGCCAGTCTGAACTACAAAGTGAGACCTTGTCTCAAAAAAACAAACAAACAAACAAACAAAAATCAGAAATAATACAGTTGGAGACCTGAACCTCCAGTCTTCTTTTTTTTTTTGTCTAGGTTTGGGTTGGTCTGGTTTTTTGTTTGTTTTTTTGAGACAGAATCTCACTATGTAGTTCAGGCTGGCCCTGAACTCACTAGGTAGCCCAGGCTAGCCTCAAACTCATGGTAATCCTTCTGCGTCTGCCTCCTGAGTGCTAGGATTACAGGCGTGCACCAACATGCCCAGCTTTATTTTTTATTTTTGGGTTGGTCTGGTTTTAAGACAATTTCACTATATATTCCAGGCTGGTCTTGAACTCACAGGGATTCTCAGCCTCCTGAGTATGCCACTAAGCCCAGCCAGATTTCAAAATTTACTACAAAGCCACAGTGACCAAGATATACATAACGATATATTAGGCATGGTGGCATAGCCCTGTAACATCAGCACTCAGGAGGCGGAGAGAGGAGAACTGCCTCCATCTAAGGCCAGCCTGAGCTACCAAGTAAGTTGAAGACCAATCTAAACCATACAGTGAGGCCCTGTCTCAAAAATAAAATAGAAATAAAACAAGATATACAAAGGAACAGAACTGAGGATTCAAAAATAAATCCCTCCAGGCCAGGCATGGTGCTCATGCCTGTAACCCCAGCACTCAGGAGGTACAGGCAGGAGGATTACCATGAGTTTGAGGTTAGCCTGGGCTACACAGTGAGTTCAGAGCCAGCCTGAACTACAAAGTGAGACCCTGTCTTAAAGAAATAAAAATAAAGAAAAAACAAAAACAAAAACCCTTGCAGGATACAGTGGCACATGTCTGTAACCCCAGATCTCTGAAACGCTAAAGCAGGATGATGTCAACTTTGAGCTCGGTACTGGGAAAATTAGTGACTTAGCAAGACAATGTCTTGAAATACAAAAACTAAAAGGGGTAGGAATGTAGCTGAGTGCAAAGGCCTTTCATTTGATTCCCAGTACCACAGTAAATAAATAAATACTAAACCATTTAAGTTCAACTAGTTTTCGACAAGGGTGCCAAACAATTTGACTGGAAAATACAGTCTTTTTAACTACTGACACTGAATTTCTATGCACAAAACTAATTTGGATTAGTGGAAGGATATCAAAGGGAGCCCTGACTTTACATATTTTCTCCCTCTCAGTGAAAATAATACATTTATTGCTTGGAAAAAAGTAATATTTGATCTTGGGATGACATCTCAGGACTATGAGTGGTGCTACATATACACAATATAGAGGCACCATAATAGCTTTCTATATCTAAATTTTCTAATTCGTAATTCTAATTTCTAAATCTAAATCTAAATTTTGAATTCCAAAATGTATCTGGCTGCAGGGGTTTGTGGATCCGTAACACTGTACTGATTTCTGTGAGAGCTTAGCCTAGTGTTCAACGTGAATGCCAAGTATTATACACAGTACGATGGGTGCTAACTGAAAAAACACTAGAGTAAGTGGTCCAACGGTGCCAGGGACGGTGTATGTAGGGCAGAGAGCGCTACTGTGTTGCTATATGTAGCAGAAACAAAAACAGGAAACCAAAAAGGAGAAAGTCAATTTGAGAGGAAGCCACAATGTATCAGAAAATGCCATACCTAGCCAGGGTGCTGACTGTACAGAATTAGACAAAGTAGAAAGTAACCTGCTGGTTGGAGTTAAGGGAGTAAGCAGGTGAAGGGGGACCTGCTGGAAGACTCAGCTGACATCCTCACCTCTGCTCATTTAGTTCAAGAGTTACAACCCCAGGCTTTTCAAAATGAGGAACCAGGGTACCAGGATCGTCTAGGGCTCTGATTAGAAACGCAATCTCTAGGTCCAGCCGTGGTGCAACCAACACACCAGTCCTCTAAAGTCAGTTTCCAGACTACCTCAAAGTCACTTACATTTCGGCAACACTGGCCAACCAGCCTCAGGGATGAGAGGGTAGAGGAGCCAGGCTGGAGGAGAATCACGATCCCCCTTCCCCACCGCGCGCAGTTTCCAGGAGTCTCCTCCAGACTAGCCCTCGGGCCTCAGCTTCTCTCCGTGCCAGGTACCTGTGCTGACCTCGATCTACCACTAGACTGTGAGTTCCTCTCGGGTAGGGCCATGGCTCAATTCGCTTCGTGGGAGAGGGGAAACCCTAGCGAACAACTGGGTGGGCAGCCAGTCAACATCGAGGGGCTGTCACGAGGAACAGTGTTGCAGAGGAGACTCTTTGCAAGGCGGGCGCGGCAAGTCAGAGGGCAGAGCTGGGATAGGAGCTTCCTTCCTTATATAAGGAAGAGGACCGGGCGCGGGGTGGGGGGAGAGCGGGACAACAGGGACCGTCACGGGGGCGGGGCTCGAGGGAGTGGGCGGGGACACCGGGACAGCGCAGGCCCTGGGTTAGACTGGGGGCGGGGTCGGCCTGTGCAGAACAGGGAAGTAGGACAGTCGCAGAGGGTGGAAGGGTGAGGGAAGAGGTTTCAGGTGACAGGGCAAGACCGGCCTGCGAAGGCATCATGAGGGGACTAAAGGGCTGTGGGCCGCAAACCCTCAGGCCTGGCTCTGGACTCACCTGGAGCGGCTGGGCGGGGTACAGTGGCGAGGTGCCAGATTTAGGGTCGGAGAAGGCGGCGTGAGGCAGCGAGAGGCAGCAGGAGACCGCGGGGTAGTCAGGCAGGCAGAAGCCCGCGGTCGACGACTTCGGAAGTCCAGGCGGAGAGCTCTTCTGGAAAGGGAACGGCCCGAGAACGGCGGGGAGCAGGCTCGCGCCAAAAATTCCAAACCCGCCGCGAGGCCCCGCCCCGGCACGCCCAGACCCCGCCCCGCGTCTTGCGTGCGCACCGCCCGGTCTCTTCCGCGGAGCTCTCGCCCTGCGCAGGCGCAACGTGCCTTTGGCCTGGCTGGTTGTAGTTGTTCTGCATTAGTACCTTGAAGCGGATACCTCGTACTTAGTGTAGTCGGGTACAGAGACCTTCCCGCCCGGATCCCCAGATGCCCAGGGGCCTCTAGTCTAGCTCTGCCACGCCGTCCCTGGGCTGCCTTAGTTTTTGCGTCTACAAAAGAGGTAGTCTTGGGCCAGGGAGTTAGCTCAGTGGTTTTGGAGCCTGTCTTGCAAGCTCAAGGGCCCGGGTTCAATTCCCCGGTAACCACTAACAATACTGGGCGTGGAGACTCACGCCCAGCAACAACCAGTACCACACAGCACATTGCCGGGCGTGGTGGCTCACGCCTGTAATCCCAGCGCTCGGGAGGCAGAGGCAAGAGGTTTGCTCTGATGTGAGTTGGAGGCTGAGCTCAGGGCCAGCCTGAAGTACAAAGCGAGACCCTGTCTCAAAAAAAACAAAACAAAAAGAGGTAGTCTTGGCACTAGTGTGTGTAACTTGTGGGCAAAGATTTATAGAAAGGTGCAAACAAATCTTTTACAACTCGAAACTCATTGTTTAGTATGTCTTAATAGATATAAAAATATTTTTGTCATTTTTATTTGTACATTTTAGATACACATAATGATAACATTTGTTTTAGGGAATTTATACCTGTATGTGATATATCTTGCTTTCTTAATTCTGTTCCTCTGCCTTTAGCCTTTCTTTTCCTCCTTATTTACAAAAGCTTTGTTTCCATTTTTTCCTTCTATTCTTTTAAGAAGAAATATTGCTGAGTGCAACACCTGTAACATCAGCATTTATGAGACTTCAGCAAGAGTATTCAAGTTAAATCACTGGGTCATTCGTGAAATGCAAATTAAAACAACACATCTCATTCCTGAAAGAATCAAGAAGTCAACTAATAATATTTGCTGGCAGGACAGTTGGGAAAAAGGAACACTTCTCCACTGTTGGTGGGAGTGTAGACCGGTGCAACCACTGTGGAGATTTCTCAAAAAATTAAAACTAGAGGTCTCATTTGAACCACCTATTCCCCTTCTTGGTATTTTCCAGGAAGAATTAAGAACATCCGCAGGGCCAGGGATTTAGCCCAGTGGTTCTATTGTCTGCCTGTCTCAAAAGAAAAGAAAAAAAAATCCTTCTACAGTGATATATGTACACCCATGTTTTACAGCAGCTCAGTCTGTATTAGCTAAATCTTGGAAACAGCCCAAATGCCCACCAACCAATGAGTGGATAAAGATGTGGTTTTTTTATACAGTGGAGTACTAGAGTGCCATAAAGGATGAACTTGACACATTTCTAGCTAAATGAGTGGATCTTAAAACCATACTCTTAAATAAATTAGAAGTGCATATTTAAGTACCACATTGTTTATCTGATGTGAGGAACCAAAAGTGGAAATAAGGACTAAAGCATATAATAGATGTTGAAAAATTGGGGGAAAAATGTTCATATAGGAAGGGAACAAGGGAAGAGGGAGCGAGAAAGGAAGGAAAGAACAAAAGAGTGAAAACAGAAGGAAAAACAAAAGATTTTGTACATAGGGAAGGGAGGGGTCTGGAAGGGAAGAAAGAGATAAAATAAATTTTTTTTAAAAAAAATTCAAGTTGAGGGGCTGGGGATATAGCTCAGTGGTTCCAGCGCCTGTCTTGCAAGTGCAAGGACCCGGGTTCGATCCCCAGTAACCACATAACAATACTGGGCGTGGAGACTCACCCAGCAGCAACCAGTACCACATACCACAGTGCCGGGGCGTCGTGGCTCACGCCCGTAATCCCAGCACTCAAGAGGCAGAGGTAGGAGGATTGCTGTGATGTGAGTTGGTAGCTGAGCTCAGGGCCAGCCTGAACCACAAAGCAAGACCCTGTCTCAAAAAACCTTAGAAAAAAAAATTCAAGTTGAGGCTAGCCTGGGCAATTGCACAAGAACTTATCTCAATTTTTTTTTTTTTAAATAGGATTGTTATGACACCAAACATCATTGGTGATAGAAATGGTGGATGGCCAGGTATGGTGGCAGAGGCCTGTAATTTCAGCTTTTTTGAGGCTGTGGCTAGAGCTTTGCTGTGAGTATGAGACAAGCCTGAATTATATAGCAAGATCCTGTCTCTAAATAAATATGAAGAAAGAAAGAGAAGAAAAGCAGACAAAAAGAGATTTGGCAGATATTGATGACCATTAAGGTTAGTTTCAAGACTAACAGGTTGTGCTGGGGGTGTGCATGCCTGTAATCCCAGCACTTGGGAGGTTGATGGAGAGGATCTCCATGAGTTCAAGGCCCGTGTAGGCTATGTAGGGAATTCAAGACGAGACTGAACTATACAGTGGAACACTCTCTAAAAAAAACAGAACAACAAGAAGATGAAAGAGTTGAAGATTAGAAAACAGGACATGAGAAGAATGTCAATTGTATTGATGCAGAAGTCTCCTTTTTTTTTTTTTTTTTTGAGACAGGGTCTCACTTTGTAGTTCAGGCAGGTTTTGAGCTCAGCCTCCAACTCACATCACAGCAATCCTCCTGCCTCTGCCTCCCGAGTGCTGGGATGACAGGTGTGAGCCACCACGCCCGGCACTGTGGTATGTGGTACTGGTTGCTGCTGGGTGTGAGTCTCCACGCCCAGTATGGTATGTGGTTACCGGGGTATGGAACCCGGGCCCTTGCGCTTGCAAGACAGGCGCCGGAACCACGGAGCTAAATCCCTGGCCCCAGAATTCTCATTTTAATGTGACACATGAAATAAATTTCTTGTTTTGTTTTAAAGACTACTACCATGAGTACATAAGATCTGGGGTTAAAGTACTGTAAATGTTTGGATTGTGTTTGTTTAGATTATCAGATTAAAGCTCCACAGTTCACATGTCAATAAAAGACTGTTGTGGCTTTAAAAAAAGATGTCACAGAGATGTGCTTAGCCTCAGGGAGTGGTTGCTCTGGCGGAAAAGAAAATCCTGGTATCCCGTGCCTCTGGGCCTCCCCTGCCCCAAGATGCAGTGGGAACCCACACAGGTGTGCTTTCTACTCCCAGAGTATGTGGCTTCTACACATTTTCAAAAGCAAGACAGTGCCGCTCCTTCTGGGAAGCCTTCTAGACAGGCCAAGGGTCTCCTTCACCTGGCCTCATTTGTTCTCGGCCTCCCTCTGGACAGACTGAGCTTCTCCCAGGCTCTAGGCTTCCCCTTCATCTCCTTCCCCAACTGAACGACCTTGGGAACACACTGGTCCTTCTGAGCCTCAGATTAGTCTGCTCTCCTGTAAAAATGGAGCCGATGATGCAGGGATGATCCCCTTAAAGCACTTAAGCTGGCAGCAGAGTACTTCTTCCTTACAGAGGGGACTTTTACCCCTCACCTGGGGGAGATGGGAAATCTTTGTTATTTCATCTCTCTCTCTGAAGATGTTTCCACTTGTTGACACCCATCTTCCCTCAGTCCTGGTCACCAGAACAAGTCCCCCAACCAAACCCCACTGCAAGTCTCTAAAAAAGTCACTGACTGCAGGTCTCCGGACCCATTTAGCTCTTGAGCAGTCTACACACACGCCCTGCATGGACCAGCACCAGGGGAGGTACCTGGATGGACCCAGAGCTAAGGCTGTCACCTACCTCCTTGCCTTTTTTCTTTTCTTTTTAAATTTTTCTTTCTTTCTTTTTTTTGGAAACAAGATCTCGCTGTGTAGTTTAGGCTGGCCTGAATTCACTATGTAGCCCAGGACTCAAACTTGCAATCCTCCTGCCTCAGCCCTGAGATTGGTTTACATGTATACGCCATCACGTCCAGCTCTTGCACACTCTAAATAGAGTCTTCACTGGGATCAATAATGGCCAAATGAGATACACACTTTGTCTCACTAGTCACGGTAAGTTCAAAGAACTTCACAACATTCTTAACATGTACAGAAAAATCTATTTAGTTAAGCATGACATTCACCTACATCTGTGCCAATTACCATTTCAGAGTTTAATTAAAGAAACTAGGAAGGGAGGGCTGGGGATGGGGATTTAGCTCAGGTGTTACCACGCCTACCTTGGAAGCACAGGGCCCAAGTTCAATCCCCAGTACTGAAAAAAAAAAAAAAAAAAGAAAGGGGGCCAGGGATTTAGCTCAGTGGTTCCAGCGCCTGTCTTGCAAGCCCAAGGGCCCAGGCTGGATCCCGGGTAACCACATACCATACTGGGCATGGAGACTCACGCCCAGCAGCAATTAGTGCCACATACCACAGTGCCGGACGTGGTGGCTCACCTGTAATCCCAGCACTCGGGAGGCAGAGGCAGGAGGATTGCTATGATGTGAGTTTGAGGCTGAGTTTAGGGCCAGCCTGAACTACAAAGCGAGACCCTGTCTCAAAAAAAAAAAATTAAAATGAGCCCAAGGTTGTAGCTCAGTGCAAGGATCTTGGGTTCAATACTCAGACAGCTAAAATAAAAATAGAAAAAAAAAATGAATGTAATATATATAACTAAGTCCAGATAGCAGGTAAGCAGCCACCTGGGGTAGCTGAAACCCTGCCCTACAAATGAGTCAAATGGGATAATAGTTTCTCCCTGCCTGAGGGGAATGAGAACTAGCTGAAAAAAAATGTCTGTGAAGTGTTTAGCCCAGAGCAAAGCACACAATGGAGTCTACTCTCTGTTTAGCTACAAAGGTAGCACCCTGTCTTCTGTACTTTTTGCAGTTATCAAGGCAGCTGCTTGGGCTAAAAAGAGACCTGTGCAGGAGAGGGGCCAGGAGTCAGGGTCCAGAGCCAAAGCGTTTGACGTGGTCAGGAAGGAAGC
>PVIR01016852.1:0-35982 GCA_004026965.1 Petromus typicus
CACATTTTAAGAACATATAACCTTAATTTTGATACATTTGGTATAAAGCACTGTCTGAATTGTTGGGGGCTGAAATGTTCTTTGTTAGCGCCTTTTCCAGCACTGAGTTTTGGACAGTATCTGTTACTTCCAGTTGGGAAAAAGAGATGCCCTCTTTTTCGGTGGGCATCGGTGTAAGCGATGCTCGATGTAAGCGCCAGCACATCACAAGCACTTTATAGTAAGTGCCAGCCATTCTCCCATGGCTGTAATCAACACATGCTCTTAAGTGTATTAGATGAAAACTCTGACTCCCCAACATTTGACAGCACAGACGTCAGAGGCACAGCGGGGACACCCAGCGCTTCCCTGCAGCGGTTTCCAGGTTTGACCAAAAACAGCGCCGTCCGGTAGGAGGCAGCTCATCAAGACACTAGGCTGCATCCTCACCCACCTGACTCCCGGAACCTGGCGTCCCATGACTTCCAGCTCCTCCCAAAGTCCATGTGACCACGAGAGGGAAACGTTTGGAACCCTTCGGGAAGTGGAAGCAGCCCAACAGTGCAACCAAAGACCCTCAGGGAAAAGGACCCTGGAGCTGCTGCAGAGACGGTGGAAGGAGGGTGCTGAGAGAGGGCAGTGTTTGAGGAAGATCAGCGAGCTGTCCTCCCTGCACTGAGGTCTCCTGAGAGCCCTCAATGTGTATTTAGATCATGCTTCGCATGTCAGACAGGGCAGCCGGGGGCCTTTCCACCCCGTGCTGGCGACCTTTTCCATCGGCTGCAGGAAGGATGTAGAGTTTCCTTTTGTGACTGGTACACAGCTGGATTCACAGCATCCCCTGCCACCCTGTCCCAATAAACAGACGCCTGGGAACACGCTGACCAGCCCCATGGCCGGGTCTCTTCCTCTCCAGGCCCGGGGGGCAGGTACGAGGCGCGCCCCCTGCTGCTGAGGGCTGCAGGACCGAAGGGGAGGAGCGGACGCTGCCCTGGGCATCAAGCCTTCTCCCCTGCGCGGCTCGGATCTGGCCTCCTCCTGGGCCCCAGCTCGGCTTCCGTCCCGCCGGCTGCCAGACAGGAAACGGTCCGAGCTGGGATAAGCCACCCTTGGAATGAGACGGAGTGGGGGAGGAAAGGAAGAAAGGACAAAGAAAGAAAAGCCCAGATTTGCTGGATGGAGCAGCTGGCGGGAGCCCCAGGCCTCCAGCCGGTTTCCAGTTTCCTAGAAGCAGGAGCGCCTGGCCCAGCCCCGCGCGAAGGCGTGGCCCTTTGTGCATGTTAATTTGCCTGGGCACTGGCGGGCGTGGCCTCTAGTGTATGCTAATAGGTCTTAGCCTAGTGCGCGTGGGCGTGGCCCCATTGTATGCTAATTTACTGTGGGTGGGGCCCCGCCTCGCGAGCTGACAGCCGGAGCTGAACGCAGGACGCGGGGCTGGTGCCCGGCTCCGGCGCCCGGCTCCAGCTCCGGCTCGGCCCCGGCCTCGGCCCATGCTGGTCCCGGTCTTTGTTCTGGATCCGGCGCCGAGGCAGGCGCCCCTGACGATGGAAGTGGAGGACTCGGGCGGCGTGGTGCTGACCGCCTACCACTCGTACGCGCGCTCGCAGCCGCCCGCAGCCGACGCGCGCTGCGCGCCCCGGGCGGCCGCCAGCCACCCGCTGAGCAGGTACCGGGCGGGTGGGCCGGGCAGGCGGGCGGGCGGGGGCTCGGGGTGGGCCTGGGTGGAGCTGCTCGGATTACCGACTGAACCACTGACCCCACCTGGGCGCGCGCTCGGCCGCAGCGGGTGGCAGAGGAGTTGATCCTTGACCAACTTTGTGAGCGAGGCAGACTTGGCTTCTGTCCCCCACCTCCAGTGAGCAAGCCTCACTGCCCATCGGAATGAAGCAGAGCAGGAAAAATGCGTGCACGCTAAACCAGAGGAGTTGGATAGGCTCTCTAAAATCTCAGGGACTTTGAAAAGCAACGTTATTTTTTTGTTCAAATACTTTGTGTCATCCTTTCCTTACTCCTGCGGGCCGCTCTGTGCTGCGCATGCAGCTACAGTGTATTTCTTTGGGTCGAGGAGGTCGGCTCATGTGCTTTCCACACTGAACAATCAGCGATCTGTCTGAAGTTGCCCTTGTCAGGGAGCAGCTCTTCGAGGCGAGGTCATGGCCAGTTCTGCGTCCGTGACCGAATCATACATCTAGGTGGACAGACAAAGGATCACAGGCAGGGCTGTGGCCTTCAGACTGAGGCATACTGAGGGAAGTTTTGTTTGTTGAATATTACTCTCTGCAGTGGACATCCTGTTGCGTGCTCTTTATTTAAAATGGGAAATTTAAATGGTGTACTCTTATTTTAACACATTTACTTTCAATAATTTCTTTTTTCTCAAACTTTTATCTTTAGTTGTATAATAATAATTGCTTCTGTTTCCTAATTTATTTGGTTTGAGACTTTATTTCACGGAATATTCTTTTGGTTGGTACCCACCAGAACAGACTTTACTGGTATGTTGGGCTTGGCTAACAAAGAAAGTATTGTTTCTTTCAGAAACATCAGGTTGAGTAAAATCTCATTTCATACAAAGACAATGAGAAATTAACATACTCCTTCCAGCTGTAGGGGTATTGTTTTAAAGATCACCTAAAGGTACAAACTTGCATATGACTTTTGTGTCACGGTAACTAAAAAGATGCAAGCACTTTGGGGAGAAGCAGAGGCCAGCTCTGGGATGGCTGCCCCAGCTGCAAGTCCCAGCAGCTGTCTAGGAGCACAACCATGTATCCCAAACTACACCCATTTCCAAAGCAAACTGGACAGAGTTTTATTAGCTCAGCATGTGGTCTTGTGGAAAGTGTGCACACGGCATGGAGCGTGCTTCCCGGTCTGGTGAGTTACGGCGGGGCTCCAGCTAGATTGTGCTGTTCCGAGCCTGAGGCTGGGTGATGACCCCACGCTCTACTGGAGCCGTCACGCTCTCGGTCTGGTGCCTGAGATGGAGGAAGCTGTGCCTCTGCAGTGGAACCATGGTGTCATGCCTCGGTCCCCAGGAAACACTCAACAGAGGTTCCTGTATTCACAGGAAGCCAAAGGACACCACATCATCCATCATGGGTATGATAACAGAAAGAGTCAGACAGAGTTATTAACCTTTGACTCACTAACTACTGATCAATACTTCCTTTCAAGCCAAGAAGCAAGATGGTATTGTTCTCATGAAGAAAGCACTGTCTCTTTCAAGAACACTCTTTCCCTTCATTTGCCCACGTATGTGCAACCTGTGTGTGTAGGAAAGGGCAGCCTGGTGCTGGATTCTGGGTCTTCGGATCTGGCTTTCCAAGTAGGATCATTCGTTTTAGTTCTTGGTAACTTAGCATCCGATCAAAGCAGACCTTGGGCTTCTTCTTTCCACTCTATCTGAGATGATGTGTTTTTGATCCCCTAAAATATTTATTCTCTCTCATTTGTTTTATTTTCCATCTTGTCTATTATTATGTCCCATGTGTCTAGAACAGCATCTGGTATATCGTAATAGCTCAAGAAATATTTCTTGAGAAAAATGCATGGCCTCCCACGAAGATTATAAAATGGGAAAGATAAAACAATGGAAATTTTATCTACTGAACTCAACCCATTTATTTATGTGTATCATGTGCCACCAAGACAGTGGACATCAGAGAAAAGATACAAAAATGAAGGGGACCCATTCCTGCCTTGAGAGTGTGGGCCAATCTGTAGCACTGTTAGAAAAGCCTCAAAGTAAGTAGCTGTATTTCTACGCCAACAGGCTGGGGAAGCAGGCCTGGATTTTTGGATTCCCATTACAAACAGGTCACAGGGCTCGGGACTCGGGGCCCTTGCTGCTCCTCCGCAGCATGGCTGAGGCTGATCTGTTCTGTGTGGGCACAGGAGCTCCTACCACCATGGCCTTCCAATTGCACTTCAACACTGAGGCTCTGTCCCCTGAGAGTTCTCTGGGGTCTGTGTTTTATTTTGTGAAAGTAAGGAACCAGTCACATGTGCTTGTCAGTACAATGCTTGAGATCTCCAGATCAGTCACGGGCTCCGTCCCTGGCACTTTACTTCCGCCTGGGAGAGTATCGATGACCGGAAGGAATCACACATTGTGTTTTAGAGTCACGTTATGACTACTGTTGCCATTAAGTTATTGACGTAAAGAGAGAAATAAAACGTTTTAGGTACTTTTTCACTATCAGAGGAATAAGAAAACAAACAGGGTAGAGAAAGCCCTGTTTTTCAAGAAAAAAGAGGGTCACTTAAAGCTCCAACATCTCTCTTGAGTTGTGCAGCTCTTATTTCAGGATTTGGAAGGATTCACAAGACTGCTCATTCTTACCTCATTTGATAGACTGTGTGTGACTGAATGTGGGACGAAAGAATGAAGCCGTCACAAACCACAGAAGTGAAGGCTTTTCAAGGAAGTGATAGGAACCTAAAAGACTCTAGGCTGAGAAAGTTCAACAAGTCTTCCCCAGATGGCAATCATTTGTAGAAATCAGTACTCAGTGTAGGGAAATGAGTATTTTGATCATCATTATACAGATTATCCTTTGTCCATCTTGTCCCAACCCTCCTGGAATTGCAGAGAATTGAGAATGCAAAAAATAAGGAAACGAGCAGCTCATGCTGGTTTGTTCTTCTGTCTTTGCTCTTTCGATCCCACGGTCAAATCTGCTGAGCAGCTTGACACATTGTTGTGTTTCCTCCTGAATCTCTGGGACTCCCCTGCCCTGCTGGTTTCTTTAGGAATTCATGCTCGCTTTCTACAATCGCTACTTCCATGTTCCTTGGCTCTAATAAAGCATAAGGATGTTTGGACATGGTTGCTACTTATTCTAATTGATTTAATTTTCTCATATTATTTTTATCCTTTAAATATCCTTAGATGTGCATTTGAAAAACTCCATAGTCTGCCTTTCTGTGATTTTCAGTGTTCTTAACTTGCACACCTTTGTTGTCATTTATCCTTCAGGGAAGTTGAGAATCATCAAGGTTCCATGTCTTTGATTGATAGTATCTCTAACATCACGTTTTCTAGAAGGGCCAAGCATTTCCGAATCACGAGAATGTTGATGTTCATACAAAGTCACTTATAAAGTCCGTATGAGTAGAGAAGTAACAGTATGTGCAAATGAAGCTTGATGTGGGTGTTTTTTTCATGGTGTTATATATAAATAGAGATGTGCAACATCTGAGAGAAGGCGCAGTACAAGATGGCCGTGGGTTTTTTGACATGTATCTAGTTACACCATAAGCTTCCTGAAGGAGAACAAAAATAGAGGCAAAAACTGACTCTTCCTCAAAAGCAAACACAGATGTGAGCTATGGTTGCCCCTGGAATTCTCATTCCATGGCACGGTTTCAGCTTTGGTGGCCAGCGTGTTGTTTCCTGGACCATCACTGTTCTGTAGAATGAGTGGAATTAATGATGATTAAGAACTCATTGTTTCGTTTTAAGGAAAACTAAATTTGGCAACGTCTAGTGATAGGTTTGGTGATACCTTTCTGGGTTGAGAGTAATTAACTAGAAGATATTTCTTTCAAGGTACTATCTTTTGCTAAATTAAACATTTATCGAAGTCTGCCCCATAAACAGAGCAGCACATTCTGCTGAATGTCAGCCATACTTGTTTGAGCATCTTCAGAAATAGCAGTGGGAACTGGATCCTTGGGAGAGAGTAGGGATTTATGGGCCATTCTTTATGCCAGAGTTGAAAGGAGAGTAGCTGTCTCTGGTTTCTTTTTACAGCAGGGTCCCTGATGGGCATAGGTGCCCCCATGTGTACCGCTGTTGGAAACATCTGGCACATTTGTTTTGATCTTGTCATTGGGCTAAACATTTGGCCAGTTGCTCTGTCCATTTTTAACTTGCTCAGACTTCCCTGATCGTTAATTTCTGATGTATTTACAGAAACCCAGGGTTTATGGTGCTGTCAAGTTACCTTCTTTTGGATGGAGATGGTGACTTTTTCTTAACTTTTTATTATGGGATAATTTTTGACTTATAGGAAACTTGCGAAAGTAACTTTTACCCATCCTATCTTGCATAACCAGAGTTACCATTGTCAAAACTGTGGCTGATTTCCCTAACCCAGTGCTGTTGTCTCAATTATATGCTGGTCTCACCACTTTTGCTGTGAGAATTAGATTTTTCCTGTTGCTGAGTTGAACCCAAGGTCCTACACTGACTTTATGTTTGCCCTCGGGTCTCCCGCCATCTGTGGCGATCTGTCCTTGTGTTTTATGACCTTGGCAGTTGTGAGGCTTGGTGGTTATTTTGTTGGAAATTCTTCAGTTTGGGTTGGCCTGATGTCTTCTTGTGGTTTGGTGAAGATTCTGCATCATATTAGGAGCAGAGAATTTCTGTGTGTCTTGATGCTGCTGTTCAATTTGATCACTTGAGATAGGTGGTATGCACCAGTAGACTATAAAGCTACTGTCTCCTCTGTTGTACTTAGTAATTGTTTTTTTTTGAGAAATGCTTCAAAACTATGTAAATATCCCTTTACCTCAAGCCTTCCTCTGCGAATGTTAGCATCATCTGTGAAAATTAATTACTTGGCAATAATATTTGTTACTGTGTTGTTTAATGATGATTTCCAATTTTGTGTTATTTCTCTGACATTTGGCTTATTTTATATACCATAAACTACACCTTCAGTAGTACTTCTAATTATTTTTGAGAGAGGGGGTCTTTCTTTGTACGTCAGGCTGGCCGTGAACTCACTGTGTACCCCAGGCCAACCTTGAACTCTCAGCAATCCTCCTGTCTCTGCCTCCCAAGTGCTGGGATTACAGACGTGAGCACAACACCCTGCATTGTGGTGTGTGGTATCAGGAATCAAATTCAGAACCTTGTGCTTGTGCCTGAACCACTGAGACAAATCCCTGGCCCTATTTTTGTTATTATTATTTTTTTTTTTTTAGGTTTTTTGAGATAGGGTCTCACTTTGTGGTTCAGGCTGGCCCTGAGCTCAGCCTCAAACTCACATCACAGCAATCCTCCTGCCTCTGCCTCCCGAGTGCTGGGATTACAGGCCTGAGCCACCACGCCCGGCACTGTGGTATGTGGTACTGGTTGCTGCTGGGCGTGAGTCTGCACACCCAGTATGGTATGTGGTTAACTGAGGATCAAACCCGGGCCCTTGCGCTTCCAAGACAGGCGCCAGAACCACTGAGGTAACTCCCCGGCCCCCCTATTTTTGTTATTTTTATGTCTTTTGCCTTTAAAAAGTCGACCAAATGTAGCCATCAGTAGTGATTTAACCAGTTCTTTTAAGTTTTGATGTCAAGTACAGTAAAAAAAAAAATCAATTTTGCATCTTCAAGGATTTATAAAAACAATAAAGATTAATTCCCTCATTTTCAAAGTTCCTGGATATATTGGAGGTAAAATCTTGTTAAAGGCATAGGAGAAAAAAAATCAGGAAGTTCTTATATTGCATGCTTTTTAAACATATGTAATTGTTTGTAGATTCCTCTTTACCTGGAAAGTGGTGCTAAGACGTGTTTCGGTACCCGATGGAACTCATTTTCCTTCCCTCTTGATGGGTTATTGGAGCGTCTGCTGGTGGATTTTAACTCAAGTGCACATTCTAATTTGCATATTATCAGAAATTCCTTCCATTCCATCCTCAGCCCCATTTTATTCCTGAATTATACTGTCATTTCTCAGACATTGGTCTCTAGATATCAGTGCTACCCAAGGATAAAAGTAAAAATGTCCTGTCACAAGAGAGGTGCCTGGAATGTTTCTTGGAAGTAAATTTTGGAGATAAATTCTGTCCACTTGAGCAATAGGTACTGCATTGTATGTGAGCCTCTCTGGGTGAAAATAGCAAGTCAAGCACACCTGCACCTGTGCAGAAATCAACCCTTTCTTAGTGGCTGTAGCACTAAAGGAACAGGACCTGAGGTGTGATACTTCACATCTTTTTACATGACCCTAATAAAAGCAGCCTACATTGGCATATTGTTCTATGTACTTTACAGTTTTGATTATTATTCATTGCTGGCGATTCACTCTTATTCCAGGCGCCCAGAAAGTCCAAAACAGAGCTTTTTTCTAATATTGTTACTTTTAACATGCTTCATAAATCATTTTTTATTGTTTAACCGAAGCTTGTGTAGTTCAAAGAACTACAGTCTTTTGTTAAGGAATTTGATAGCATCTGCTTTGGGTTTTTTGAAAGATTTTTATTAACATGTTTCTTTTTAGTTTTTTACTGGATCCTAGTTGCTTGAGTTTGTTAGTTTTGGCAACTTATCATCTTCAGGGGAAAGTTTCATGCATCTGTCTCTTTGTGAATACTGGAGGATGTGTATCAAGACAAAGTAACAATATACCCCAAAGCTTCAATACCTTTATCTTCTAAAATGGGGTTTTAAGAAAGTAGATTCTTTCTCTATACACCATCTTCTTTACAGGGGTTTATGATGCACACTTGAGTATCAGAAGTGTGGTGTGACTCTTCCATGAATGAGCTGGACCACCCACTGGCAGGCGGCAAGGAGTGGAGCATTTGCTGAGCGCGTGCACTTAGAGCCCGGCTCCTGTTCCTCTTACAAACTCACTGATGTCCGGATTCCGCGTGGACCGTGGAGCCCTTCGCGAGGAGCATGGCCGCACACGGAGCCAGCGCTCGGGATGGGAAAGCGAAGCTGCAGACCATGACAGCGCAGTGTGCAGTGCAGTCATCTTAAACTGTCAAACAGAACATTTACAGTATTTGTACTATTTTAGTTATTCTGAGTTGTTGATACTGATTATCTTTTACATTTAAAAGATACATTCATGCTAAAATGTGTGGTTTGCCACAAAATTATTCTTTTGTCCATCTGCAGTGCGTAAGGAAAGAACCCTTTTGAAATTTCCAGCTCAGTATTCATCTGGGAAAAGCTGATGTAGAAAGACCTCCCCACCCTATGGGCCTGGACAGAGGTCACCTGTGTTCGTGTTTTTCACAGATTTTTAGAGAAATCTGACTGTTGCTGGAAAAAAATTAAATATCCAAAATGACACAATACTAATAATATGATAGTTGGACCTTTATTTCTCTTCTTTTCCACTCATCTTCACTACTGTACTTTAAGAAAATTCATAAAAGCCTGGTGTGGTGCCATATTCCTGTAATCCCAGCAACTTGAGAAGCTGAGGCAGGATGATTGCCCTGCTTGGACAACAAAGTGGTTTATCCAGACTCTGTCTCAGAACACAAAATATAAAAAAGGCTGGGGATAGGGCCAGGGATTTAGCTCATTGGTTCCGGCGCCTGTCTTACAAGCGCAAGGGCCCGGGTTCGATTCCCCGGTAACCACATACAATACTGGGCGTGCAGATTCACGCCCAGCAGCAATCAGCACCACATACCACAGTGCCGGGCGTGGTGGCTCACGCCTGTCATCCCAGCACTCGGAGGCAGAGGCAGGAGGATTGCTGTGATGTGAGTTTGAGGCTGAGCTCAGGGCCAGCCTGAACCACAAAGTGAGACCCTGTCTCAAAAAATCTAAAAAAAAAAAAAAAAAAAATGCTGGGGATATAGCTCAGCAAGATACCCTGGTTTAACCCTTCATACCAACAAAAACTTTTTTTCATATAATAGTCAAAGCTAATACGGGATGGTTCATTAAAATCATATTTAAGTAACAAGAGATGAAAGACAAAAGAGGTAGACGCAATAAACAAAGTAAAGCTGAAGTTACTCTCTGCGGATTTCTCTGACAGCGGCACCCAGGTCAGTGTCTGAGCCACGTCTGCGGCTGTGACGGCCCCTCAGTAACTGCGCATGCGCTCCTGCCTGCCACCTCCGAGCGAGGAAGTCTTAGCGAGACTCAGGGCCAGAGGTAGCCCAAAGCCAGGCAGCAGGAAAACCGGAGAGCCGGACGTAGCTCGGCCCCCCGCCGAAGCTAGTGCTTCCTCCCTTAATCCAGCTTGTAGCATTACCGCACGTGTTGTGTAACATTACCGCACGTGTTGTTTTCCAGCTTCCAGTTGGGTACAGGTCACTGGAGAGCAGGGCTGATGTCTTAGTCCCCGCTCAGCATCTACAGCAGCAGCTTCGAAGCAGAAGGTGCTGTAAGTGCCGAGTTTGGAGTTGGTCTCTTCTCCGCAGCGTTTCTCTTCCGTCTTGGTAGTCAGCACGGAGGGGAGCCGTGAACAGGAGCCAGTAGTTTTTCCGAGATATTTGGTTACCGCGGACAGAGGCTCGCTAGTAGGATTCCCTCGCGCTCCACCTGAAGCTGCGCTTCCGCCGCCCTTGGCGCCATCTGCCTCAGTGTCAGGGTTGCGCCGCGGCTGTGTGGCACCCTCCAGCCAGGGCAGACACCAGCCCGACTCACGGCTCCCAGCTGTACCCACCCGAGCAGTGTGATCGTCCTTCTCACTGTGGGGGACAGTTTCCCCAGAGAAGTCACCCAAGATGACCGGCACAGCGCGATGCAAACCCTGAGTGATGGGACAGCTTCCCCTGCGGCTTTGTATTGGAAAGGGAATTTTTACTCCTTAGCATCATGTTCTTAGTAACTAGAGCTCAGAATTTGTTACTTAAATTTTATTAATTGTTTTAACAACGAACATAGACTTTTAGGGTTCAGGATGTAGTTTTCATTGAATTTCAATATGATTTACATCGTGAGCCGGGCGAGGTGTTACACACCTGTTACCCCAACTCATGGGGCGGAGGCAGGAGGATCACTGTCAGTTTGAGGCCAACTCGGGGTCTCAGCAGTGAGCGCCAGTGATGCAGCTGTAGGAAGCAAATCAGCATCCACCCCAGTGTAGTCTCCAGTCTTCCGCAGGCTCAGAGTCGGTGAGATATCCGGGTTTCGGGCACTGTCTGTTTCTCAAGGAGGCCTCACCTCGCTCTCAGGGTGCTGGCCTGTGCGTCACACGTGTGTCCTGGGCTTCTCCGTCCCTGTCATGGCCTCGGGCACAGAGGTGGAGCCACTGGGATCTGAGCCAGAGGCGCCCGCAGCGAGGACTCCAAGGGATGTCTCTGGTGGCCAGCCAGAGCAAGGCTCAGAACGGGCCCTTGCGCTGCGCTCCTGTGTGTCCCGCTCTGTCACGTCTGTCCACTCGGTAGGACGCCTGGAGGCTGAGGAGGCAGGAATCTACCACACAGGGAGACCCAGGCCGCAGCGAGGCGCTGGAGCTGTCTGTGGGAGCGGCACTGCCCGGCTGCCTGTCCCGTCCAGGCCCCTTCTCCGACCCCGGCCGAACCTGCACGGTCTTCTCACTGGCATCTTTAAAACAAATGGACAGAACTCCCCAGAGCCGTCAGTGGGGAAAGAGCTGGCCAGACGTGTGCACAGATGCTGCTTGGGAAGCAGGAGCCTGGCCCTGCAGTCACCCTCTGCGCTGCTGTCCCAGTCCATTCACTCTGCTGTTGCCAGCAGCGAGGAGCTGAGAGGACCACCGGGCCCTGTGTGTCCCAGCGCAGCTGTGCCTGCCCGGCAAGGTGGGGACGGCTGGCGCGGCAGGAGTCACTGCTGACCAGACCCTAAAGGGGCGGGTCTGTTAGAGCAGCTCTCCACCGCTCAGAGTCCCTCCTCCTCACACAAGAGCTGACGTTTGTACCTTGTCTCTTAGGAGTTCACGGGAGTGCTTTGCTACTCAAGGACTTCTTACGTGTATCTTAAAAGAGGAATTCTTTTGTTGTGTGGTGGCCCATGCCTGTGACTTCCGAGGCTGAGGCAGGAGCATCTATATTCAAGACTCTCTTGGGCTCTCTGGCTGAGTTCAAGGTCATCCAGAGCTGCATAGAGAGACTTTATCTCAAAACGCAAAATCAAAGAAAGAGAAAATGGGGCTCTGCAGTTAACCCCATCTCACTAGTCTGTTCCCCTCTGTTGCCTCCTCACCCTGCCCTGAACGCCTAGCTCATTGGCATTCTAACCTGGCTTCAGGTCCACAGAGTCAGAGCTGTCGCCTGGCCTCTGTGCACCGCTCTGTGCCAGGCTCTGTCAGCCTGCCTCCTCCTCGGCTGTGGAAGACAGTAGGCCACAGAGGGACAGGATGGCTGAGCGGACTCCTGTGCCTCCAGTCAGGACACGGTGGACGTGGAGGACGGGCGATGGGTCCGCTGTCCGGTCTGTGTCGTGCGCGATGAGAACACGGAGAGCATCAAGATGTCGGCCTGCTCGTCAGCCTGGCCTGCAGTTGGGAATTCCGGTGGGTGGGCAGTTAGGTGGCTTCAGAGGTCACCCTGACCCTTCTGGGAGATGACTAAGTGGACGTGCCCACCGTACAGAGGGCTGGCCAAGTGAGGTGCTGAGGAGGGCATCACAGCTGAAAGTGCCCGAGGTCGCTGAAGTTCCTTAGTGGCGGGAGACGTGGGCACCGGGCACAGGAGAGCACAGGAGCCGGCGGCAGAGACCCCGGACACTCGGGAGCATCCTGGGACCCAGGACGTCGGAGTGCAGCAACCAGACGCGCCCATCCCTACGGGAGTTAGTGTGCTATCAGCGGTGGCCTCGGCTTCACCGCACTTAGGAGAGTGGTGAGCTGGAGGCCGCTGTGCTGAGACTGAAAAAGGAAGGTAAAGTAGTCGCGGGCAGCAGCTGGAAGCAGTTCACTCTAAAGGTATTCCTCTGGGAAAGAAAGGAGGGAGGAACAGCAGGCTGGAGGAGCTGTGAAAACTTACCAGAAAGAACTGGAAAATCTAATAAAAATTAAGAAGCAAACCAAGCATTTCTAAAATATAGGACGCAGACACCAGCAGTCCTGTCACATGTTGTGGCTGGGGTTGGTCTGAGTGTGCCCAAGGTTCACGTGCTGTGAGGTGTCTCCCGTGTGACCGTGAGGAGGGAAGTGATCTTCGGTCGTCCTGGTGAGCGGGGATCCTGGGGACACTTCCTCCAGGAGGGAGCGAGAGGGGGCTCGTCCTCCTGAGGGCAGGCTGCTCTGCGCTCGGCCTCTTCTGCATGTGACCAACCGGTTCCTGTGTTCCCCGCCCTCATGTGTGACCGTGCCGGGACCCACCAGGATGCCGCACCATGATGTTTGGACCTCCAGCCACAGAATCACGAGCTAGTTAAATCTCTCTTGTTCTTAAAGTACCTGCTCTCTAGCATGTTGTTACTGTCGAAATCCAGGGGCAGGAGTGTGGATATATGGCCCCGGCAAGGTGGGACGTCTTCTAAAAGAAGGGCACATCTTCCTGAAGCAAGTCTGTCTGGAAAGACGGGCCCATCTCAGTCACCTGTACGCGAAGCACTGTTGGCTGCAGACCAGAGGAGGCAGCGAGGCTGGGACCAGCTGTAAGACACCAAACCTGAGAGGGGCAGCGCGGCTCGGGGAGGAGCATGGCAGAGGTGGGCACACTCCACCGAGCACTGCAGAGACTGCAGAGGCTCCAGGCTTCACCGCCCACTGAAACAGCACGGAGAAGCTCCATTCTCCCAGAGGAAGTGAAGCCAAGTAAGCACTACAGACCGTGCCACGCACTGTGTTGAGTGCCAGTGCCGCACAGGGGCTGAGGGCTGAAGCTGGTTGTGAGTGAGACCAGACAGAGCCCAGCATGGATACTCAGTACTTCAAGGGTTGCAGGAAGGAAGGAGAAAAATGCTCGAGAAACCCTGGGAGAGCAGAGCGACTCCCACGCCCGGGTCAGGTGCTCCAAGCAGGCCTGAGGACCAGGATGGACTACTCAAGCCTTGGACGACAAGCGTGGCCCGAAGGGAAGTCACGGATGGGCAGTACGTCTGTGGTGAGGGCCACATGGGAAAGCACGTCTGCGGGGAGCCACGGCCCTGAAGCGGGAGCCAGGACCGGCTGGACACCATCAGCTCACCGTGGGCGATGTGGGGAGGGTCACGCGGAGCCCGGCTGTATGCCGTGTTTCACAGGGGTCCAGCCACTCACTTTGGGGGCCCCCTCTCACAGTGAGGCTCTGATTTCCTCCACGGTTAAATTGGCTATTAAGGTAATTAGCAAGTCCTATACTTTTAACCAAAAACTTGATTTTAGACCTGCACTAATTTTATCATGATAACAGTAATGATAATAGTGCCTTTCTCAACCTTTTTTCTTGGCTTATTTGCTGGGCTCCTCGCATACCTGGGCTGGCTCTGCGATGGCAGGTGTTTTTCCCGGTTTGGGGCCCCCTCATACGGAGTTACTGAGTCTGGTTTGCTTCCACCTGGAGGGTCAGTTACAGTTATATGTTAGTGAGGTGCTTGTCTTTACACTTCTTTTTAGAAATAGTCTGAGAAGCTGAAGTGACACTGGTTTTCCAGATGCTAAACTCAGAGCTTTCTTACCGTAGCATTAGGTCCTGTTTCACTTTGTCCTTTGTCTTGCTTTTTCATTCAAGGTTAAACTCCCTAATGATTTCCCTTTTGAAAGGTAGATTTTGTTAATACTGTGTGTACTAGACTCGATACATAATTTAATTCAACTGGATTTAATTAGGTTTATGCTTAATCTAATTAGGATACCTTAATTTGTATTCACTTGGGTACCAAATTAGAATAAATTTCATATAATTTCAACAGAGGTTTCTGAGAAGTGTGTCAGTGTATCACTGAATGTTGCCTCAGTATTCTTGAATATGGCAGTAAACATTCAGATATCCAGTTTAAGGAAAATTTTTATTTCAGCTTTTCCTCCTTTTCTGCTACCGAGCTTTCTCTGACATAACTAGTCCCCAGCTGATGGCAGATAAGGTCTCGCAGCAATGTGTCTTGAAGGAAATAGGCAAAGAGGCCGGATAGGAATTTCCACCCTACTCTTCCTTCCCTTTTTCTTTCTCTTCTTATGCATTTCGATGGGGGGAAAATTATACAGGCCTAATGATCCTCAAGACCACTAGGGTTTCTGAAGACACAGCAGAAGCAAAACACTAATGCTTTATGCAGTTGTCAGTCACTTACTTAAATGGAAGAACATTGAATATATGAAAAACATTTAATGGTCTTGACCCACATAGAAGCCGTTTACACCAGATGCAGAACATATACATCACTGCACACCGTCCCTTCCACCCCCTCCCCCACCAGCCAACGTATTTCAGACTTTTGTCAGTATAGATTAGTGTTACCTCTTCCTCGAGGAGGTGTAATGAGAAGATGAAAGTCCACATCACCTTGTCTCTGGCTTCCTTTATTCAATGTCATGGTCTCTGAGATGGAACCACATCATTCTGGCAGAACTTGAAGGTGGCGTTGTGTGTCCAGATGGTCGGCTCGTTCTCCCGCACAGTCTACCTCTGTCCTGCCACTGCTGCGCAGGCACCAGCTGTGGGCAGAAGAGGAGGCCAGCAAGGAAGCAGTGTTAGAGGAAAATCGATCACGTGGCCAGAAAATCGAACTCACAGTCCTCCTGTCAGGATGCTGGACCCGGAGGCTTCTCTCTGTGGGGTGGACCTGGAAAACATTGGGGTGTAATAAGTTTTATTTTTGTGCCCACCCAGTTCGCTCTGGCTTCCTGGAGCCTTTCTGTTTCCCGGTAGTGCTCCAGTGGGGATTGATTCCTACCAAGAAACTGTCTGCTTTAGCGTTTAGGGGATTAAGGTGTTTTACTTTCCCAAAGCAGATGTATATACTCTTTTCAAACCTGCAGGTCTTCCGGAAGAGAAGAGAATTCTTTAGGCAGGAAGTCACCTTCCTCCACAAGTGTGACTTGGAACAAGGATTGCTGATGTTTTCCCACAAGGATCAGTGCTTTAGGCTTTGCTGGTTCTGTGGTCTCTGTTGCACCTGCTGTTTTTAAGTCAAAAGCACCCACTGGCACCCGGTAAATGGACCTGTGTCCTGATGAAACTTCCTCTGCAGGAACAGCAGTGGGCTGGGTTGGGCTAGTGACTGTCGCATTCAGCGCCTGACCAGGGGCTTCCTGTTCTGCCAGCCTCAGAGGCTGCAGAGCGGAATCCCCAGAGCTTGCTCTCCAGGGCGCAGGGGCTGAGGGAGCCAGCCTCTCGCTGCCAGATGACCAGGGCCCCGGGAGCAGGGTTCTTCAGGTCGGGGGAACCCACTTGACTCGGTTTCCTCAGCCTTCGATAGTGTCTGCCCTGCCTGGCTTTTGATGGGTGCAAGTCACAGCAACCCCAAATTACTTTCAGATTGAAATTTGGAGAAACTATAATAGCTCATGTATTTTAAAAGAATAAGAGAGAAAGCAAGAGACATAGAAAAGCAGGTATAGTGTTTGCCAAGACAGGAGAAGATTTATGCAGGTAGAAAGTAGACTATTGAGGAAGAGCATATTGTACTATCTTGGTCCAAATCATTGCTTTAGAGTGACATGTGTATGAGATAATTAAATCATACATAGGTTTTTAGTGAGAAAAGAGACTTGCACATTCTTTGATACTTCATTCTTCTTTGTTCTTTTTAACTTTGGCTTTAGCAAACAATCACCTGGTCTGCTCTCTTGAAGACAGTGGAGGCTGAAAGCTGAGGACTTGGGTCCTGAGAGTGAGGCGCTCTGCCTGTAGCCCAGAGGCCTGGGCACCGTTGTGTCAGTGGAGCAGCCTCTGGAAGGGAAACAGGAAACAGGAAGGAAGCGGGGCACTAGCTCTTCGAGTTGGGCATGTGGGTGCATGTTGGGGTCTGGAGGGGGGGAGGGCATGGGGAAGCTGTGGGAAGGGCCAGGAATTCAGACTGAGTGTTATGGAGCTGGGGGGTAGTGATGGAGTCTGTAGATTTATTTGGGAGAATTTTACATGAAGGATAAGGCTGGCTGAATAGGTGCCCATTAAACAGCCAAAGCAGTCAAATAAATTAATAAAATTGTCTCACTTCATTTCTTTAGAGATACCACCATCTAGTAAAGTACTTTCACATGTTTGAATTTAGGCAAAATCTTAGTTCTCTGAGAATTCTTGAAGAGTATATTCCTCCCTCAGCTCCTACTTAAAAAAAAAAAAAAGATAACAATAGAAACCCTTTGTATTTGGAGAGTAACTGGATTACCAGCGCTTCCATAACTGATTATAAACATGTGCTGGGCTGCAGCAGCTCAGCTCGAGTGCCAGCACGCAGCCTGCACGTTGTGTGGAGACTCCTTGGTGACTCACACCAGCTCTGGGCTTGGCTCGGCTCGCAGGTGGGTGGCCCAGCTGGGCGCTGGATAACAGGGTTTTCCTGACATTGGGCACCAAAGCACTCAAGGCAGACAGAGGGGAAGGTTCTCCATCAGCTGTACAGAATCTCCAACCTTGCTGTGCATGCAGGTCATTCCACAAAGAGAAGGTGACGCTGATAAGAGAGGGCGGCTCGTGCCCATCAGGTAGGTTCGAGGCTGCTAAGGTTTGGGAATGTACCCCGTCTACCTGGGAAAAGTCTGAGAGATTCAGTGAGAGGTTTCCCACCTCCCTGGAATAAAATCACCCCAGAATAGAATCTCTGTGTTTCAAACACGATTGTACCTCAAATTCATCATGTAGTGAATTAGAGGAAACATTTACCTATTTTAGGAAGTTACTCAACATCTCTTTGTGTGTGTAGCTATCACTGCTGTGTTCTGCACCTGTAGTGTAGAACACTCTCTATTAAGGGTGCTTCTCTTGTAGGTAGAGATCAGCCGGGAACACTGCAGGGCAAGTTTAACATAAAAATAGCACGTGGCTGAAACAGCAGCTAGGATGCCTGCTGCTTGGTGTTCAACCCCTGAAGTCAGCCCATTTCTGGGCAACGTGACCAGGATGAGCCAATTGTGTGGCCGTAACACTGAAGTGAGAAGCTGGTGGGGCAGCCTGTGCGGCCCTGGGTGTGCAGCAGAATCTTCTGTGAATTGCGCCTATGTGTTTGTGGGGAGAGAGAAGGCAGGAAGGTCTGGACTTCGGTCATCTCCCACGGAAGGCGGAGGGGACAGAAGCCTCTGCTTCGTGTGTCTGTAATGGAAACTAACTGCTTAACTGGAGGACGAGAGGACCAGTGGTTTTAACCCCCTCACCCATATCCAGTGGCTCATGTGGGCCTCAGTCCTTATTTCTAGTGCTTCCCAGGATCCCTCGGCATGAGAGTCCTGAGGTGTAATCCAGGGGGGACAGTGTTTGTGGATGCAAAGGGAACGTTTCTGGCATCGGGGACCCAGCTGCTGCCACCTCTCTAGTGACAAGACCTCGCATTATCCAAGCTCAAAGGCAGAGCGAGCCAGCACTGCGCTCTGTCCGCACCGTGCTCGGCTGCCCCAGAGAGCACTGCAGATGCGAGTTCCTGACAGGTCGCGAGTGGGAAAGTAGAGGCAGATCCTCCCTGAAAAGTAGAAATGTAAAAGGCAGATTCTGTTCTTTCCCACAAACATTCCACTGTCATGTGGTCTGACGGTTTGCTGGAGGAAAGTCGTTCCCTCTTACTGAGGGTTTTCCCTGCTTTGATTCCAGATGGTCTTTTCATTACACAGTTTGTAGGACACTCAAAATGGAAGAGTCCTTGGAGGATACCTAGTCTTGCTTTTCAAATAAGGAAATGAAAACATTCAGCGATTTAAGTCTCCTGCATTCCAACACTTCTGTGTTAGTTCGATTTCCAGCACTGTGACCAATACCTGAGATGCTCAGCTTCCAAAGAGACCAAGTTTGTTCTGCAGCATGGCTTTGGTGAGTCCAGTCCTTGATAGATGGGTGCCTTCCTCCTGCAATACCCGATGGCCAGTTCCTGACGAGGAGCAGGCTGCTCGCTGCACGGCCAGGATGCAAAAACAGCGAGGGAAGGTCCAGTGGCCCCATCCTCTTTGATAGGACTCCCTGAGTCCTGATGGCCTCCACCAGGCTCCGTCTCCACACTGTCCCCGTCGCCTTGCGGGAGCGCCAAGGAAGGGGAGGCCTGCCTTCAGCACATCAGCCTTTCAAGGGCATTTAGGTCCAAACCAGGGCAATTTCTATGCCAGGCTGTTGGAAATGAGAACTCATCACGCTTTTCCACAGTGCTGCCTTCTTATGTTGCTGCCCAAAGAATATGTGGCATCAGAAGTAACTCTAGGAGTGTTACTCTGTCCACAGACGCTCAGACACTTTGTGTGGAACCGAAGCCAGGTGTCCCTGCATGCCGTTAGTGACTATAGATTGGGCACTGCACGCTGCAGATCTGGGAGAGGTTTACATTTACAGCACCATCTTTAGTCTGCACTAGGAAAGGAGTACTTTAATGGAAAGGAGTATTTTAACTTGCAAAAAATTAAAAATGAAGGGCTTCGGGCCCACCTCAGTAGTAGACCTCTTGCCTAATAGCCTAGCATGCATGAGGCCCTCAGTTGCAGTCTCAACAACTACAAAATAATAATAACAATCATAAAAATAAATACGCTGAGGTGGAAGACACAAGTCATTTTCACTGACACGCTTTTCCCCTAGTGGTTGTCATCACAGTGAAAGCAGCTTCAAGGATAAGCCCTCGTCAGACTTTGAAATGTCGTGGGGACTCAGGAAGGAGAGGCATTGGCCGTTCTTATGACCTCCACTCCGTTCTCCTTTGTGGGCTCTTGCTTCTGCCTGCTGATCTCCCTTCTGGAGACGGTAACTCTGACAGGAACCCGAGTTCGCCATCTCTGCTTCTCTGTACATGATACCAGGCACCAGCGTTTACTGAGCGCTTTGACACAGCGTCACAGTCCAGTTCCGGTGCTCTCCATGTTCCACCCTCCAGAGTTTTAGTCTAGGTGCCATTCTGCTGCTGCTGCTTTCACAGGTTTAGAAGTTGAGGCCCAGAGGGCGAGTCCTTTGCCTAAGTGGGGTACGGCGGTCGCACTGTGGGGTAAAACTCCTGTCTCAGGACAGAGCTCATGTTTCTAACCATCCTGCCTGGTGCTCGCCCTGCTTTAGGTGCCCACTGGTGTGCACGTGGGTGAGTCCCGTTGACCCTGGAGGTCACCTGCTCCAGTGCTCCCAGGGAGCCTGGGCGGACTGCAGCTCCAAATACATTTTGATGGCTGGCCTTCATGCCTGATCCAGCCATGCCCAATGGAGTCTCTTTGCGGCTGCCCCTGCCCTGGCTTTACTGCAGACTCTGAGTTTGAGTGTCGGGGTCTGTCTTTATGACTCAGTGCCTAGCAGCCTGCCCTAAAAATGTCTAGGGAATGGAGGCAGTGTATGAATGTTTTTTCCCAAAACTGGGTAATGCAATAATTGACTCTGGTTAACATTTATGACAGAGGACAATTTTATTTTTTACATTGAGAAATAGAAAATGCTAATCTAGGTCAGATTCCATATAGCCAACTGCTTGTGTTTTTACTTTGTCAGATTTTATCCTTGAAAAAAAAAACAGCACTTAGGAGGTGAAAGAGAAAGAGAAATGCTTTTATTTTTCCAACTGCAAACCTGGAGTTTCCGTGACCTCGTGGTGAGGCAATCCTCTTTCTTGGACATCATTTGTCTCCTGCTCAAGTGCAGCGTCTAATTTAGGTCTCAGTGGCTTGGGATGACTCAGAAGATGTGATTTTAAAGGCTGGAAAATGATGACCACAAGGAATTTGCACAGAGTTGAGAAAGTTGGGGCTGGAATAAAAAAATTTAAAAGTCCAATCTGTGCCAACAAGCCAATGAGAAGAAAACACCCTCCAGGTCTGGACACTCACAAACTGCCGTGTCTGGGGCATCTCACTCACAGAGGGTCCTCCAGACCTGCAGCCATCGCTGCCCTCTGCCAGCATCACGGAGCTCAGAATGCCACAGGGCTGCCCCTTTGAAACTGTGCACATGGTAACCTTGGCCTACAGTCTCCCTTCTGATTTTGGTTTGATTTTCTGTCCTTGAAATGCCCCGAGGTTACAAACGTAATTGGCAATTGCAAGACAATAAACCAACTGTCTTAACAGGAGCAGAAAAGAGCCTTGCAGTTTTTGAAACTTGCTTACAAAACTTAAAAATAATACTTCAGGCATCTGGAAAATCCAACTTCATAGACTCATGTTTAATTAGAGAGGAAGGAGAATTACATCTGTAGAACAGACCATTTTGATGCTATTTTAACTATTAAATGGATTAATTTTCAGGGTGGTCATTCTTTATTACATCCATTCAATTGACATTAGATTACATTAAAAATTCAATCTTAGCTTCCGCTGCAAATCAGCCAGTGCCCATCAAGGCTCGGTAGGCTAATAAGATTTCTGCTCTGCCATGGTTTTTGTTAACCCTTACTACTCTTACAGGAAAAACATGAGGGGGGCCAAGTGGAATTCTTCCCCTGCTGAGCGCCACGATGACAATTTCCAGAATGCTTCAAGAAGCTGAGCACCGTCATGCAGTCGTGCCTCTGTAGACTCCAACCCAGAGAGCAAAGCCAAGCACTCCTGGCTGCCTGCGTGCGCCTCACCCTGGCCTCGGAGTTAGTGCACAGCTGGTGCTTACGTGCTGTGATCAAAATATACTGTGAATGTTTAAATGGAAGTAAAGGCGTCATTCCAGTCAAAGACACATTGTCCTGGCTGCCCTTTAATACTTCCCTTCACACACAGTCATCCCACTCTCTGTGCGACCTTCTGAGGCAGTTCTGGAAATCCTCTTTTGTGAGTGTCTTTTTGTGGCTGCCTCGATGTCCTGAATTAATTCAAGTTGTTTTATAAAAATATCTGTCAAATAAAAATGTCATGGTATGTCTTCATCTCCCTCATCTGATTTATTCACTGGATCAGCCATTGTGCGACTCTTGGCTGTTCCCCAAAGTCAAGTTAAGTGTTATGAGTCCATTCAGGATATCGAGACAGCTGCCACAGCACAACTAAAGACACTCATGAGAGAGGACTCCGGAGCTGCTGCAGAAAGCAGTGAGAACGCAGGGATAAGGGTCTGGAGTTAGGGGGAGCGTTCTGAAGGGACTGATGGCAGTGTGTCTTTTACTCTAATACAAAATTAAACACTTGCTATATTTAATGAACTTTAACAATTCTTTACAAGCTCTTTTGGATCCTCTTGGTCTCTCAGAATTTCTTGGACATTCAAGACATTCATGTCTTCAGGTAACACACACGTTCCTCGTACAGACTCAGAGATTCCAGGTTCAGCCCAGTCCACAAAGAAGGAAGCCACGAGAGCTCCGGCTGAGGGGGATGGTGACGAGGAGTGTGGTGGGGCCGCTCCTGGGAGCTTCGTATCAGCTCAAGGTCAGTTTTGACCTGGTGACAAAAGGCTCCCCGTCCCCACCCCCACCCCAGGCAGGGATGCAGCAGCCGGGCTTCTGTGACACGCACAGCGAGGGGTTTACTTTCCTCTGTATCCGCTATAACGCTTCTTTTGAAAACATCTCACTGAAACGTTGCTTAGTCAAGTGTTTCTGAAGCTAGACTGTTAACTGGCGAGGGAACTGTGAAATAAGGGATTTGTGATACTGTCTCGAGCGAGGTCCAGTCTAAAAAGGTAGCTCTGACTTTGTAGTGTTCTTTTTTTTTTTTAACCAGAAAGAATGAGTCCTTCAAGGAGATCATGAAGTACTTCTGCTCACTGCCAGTATAATATTCCAGTAATACAAGCTTGAAGCAAGATCATGAATTTGAGACGAGTGCTACTGCTCTTGTCTAAAAATAAAACCTTCCAATTAGGACTTCAAATAGGTTTTAGATGTTCTGTTATGTCTAATGCATAGTAACACTAGGGACATATACTCTGGTTTTATGGAGCCAGTTTGAGATCAAACAGTTTTTTTCTGTAGGTTAATACAATCTTGTAAACTTCTCTTCTTTATAAGGTTTTAGCTTATTCTATAAATCCAGGCCAGCGTTTGAAGAACACCACATAGACTGCTTTAGTATGTCTACAAAGTGTGGTTTCAATTTGACACATTAAAATATTCCTAATAAAGTGGATATCTTCTTATTTAAACCGTAGCGTAATTTTAGAGAAACAGGATTGATTTGATTGAGGGATTTTACTTCCTGTTGCTGTTTTGAAAATTGGAGTTCCGTGGTTCTTGGAGGCACGGCCACTGCATGCTTCTGAATCTTAGCAGTTTTATCTTCAAATATTTCACCCTGAGCTGACTGATGTTTGTATCAATAAACACAATCTCTGCCCACAAAAAGACGAATGCTGACATTCATAGGAATCTAATTGCAGAGCAGAGACAGCTCTGCGAATGTGCTGTGACTGGCATTTGGTCAAATTCTGCCCTGCACTAGCAGAGCCATCCTTAAGTCTTACAAGGATAGCTCTCAAGTGTACGACACTATTGACTATAATGGCTTCATCTTTGTTTCAAACACTACATTTGCATGAAGGAACAAGAACACAAGAGATTCTAAAGAAATGACTGTTTAAGGTGGTGTCATGGAGGGTGTATAATTAACTTTTAGCCAGGAGATTCTGGAGCTGTAATTATTTTTCTTAAATCTTCATATAAATTTACTTCTTTCCATCAAATGTGGTCTTTAATTCTTATTGCAGTTTACCCCCAAAAGGCACCATAGCGCCAGGCAGCTTTTCTGGAGGATCCTGTAATATAGGCATAAACACTGTGAGATGAACCTACTTGAAACCCTAAGACCACTTCGTGATGTTAAATAATAATAGAAGAAGGGAGTTTAGACAAACACGGTTCTTCTTCAGACATCATTATCAGAGTAAATTTAAATACCAGGATCCTGGTTAAGTGAAAGAAAACATCATCAAAACTTATGAAACCACTAAGCAGGATGTGATGGGCTGTATCTTTTTCAGATTAACTCTCCCTGGATGGGGCAGTTTTCCAGGCCAGTGACTGGCCACACCTTCTTGCATCCCAGCTCTGGACGGGGGACAGTCCCTGGATTCGAAAGCTTGGGGCAGATGTTAGCAGAGCGAGAATTTCCTCTTTTCTTCTTCAGGTCCCCTCTTCCCAAGGATCTTCCTAAGTGGTCCGGAAGGAAGCCTCGACTTGGGAAGTGTCACTCACTAGCCGAGTTCCCTCAGTAGACAAAGATACACCAGTGTTAAGGCTTGTATCAGATGTTCCTCCAGAAGCCGGTGCGGCCATCGGTGGAGCTCTCGGAGGTCGTGGGTGTGCCATTCCGGGTGGAGGGTGGTGGTGCTGGGTTGGTCCACTAGTGGCTGATCCTAGCTCTAGGGTAGATGATGGGAAGCCCCACCCTGGCTGTGGTGGCGCCACTCTAAAAGCTCGTAGCCTGGGTATGATAAGAGGGAAAGGGAGGCTCGCTGCTCGCTGCTCCTGCTGCCCTGGACTCTGTCCTCTGTGCCACGCTGCATTGCCCTGGAGCAGCTGACCACGGACTGAAACCTGTGCAGACTGTGAAAACCTGAAATAAACCTTTCCTTCTTGACTTGTGGATGGTGGTGTTTTGTTTCACCGTTACGAACAATAACTAAGATAATGGGAATGACAGATAAATGTAACCTAAGTGTTAGCAAGTCAAGGAAAGTGATCCTTCGGAATTTGGAAGTGATATAAGAAAAGCGCAGCCTCCTAGGCACATGCTCAGTTGGGACAGCGAAGGGAACACAGTGGGAGCGAGTGGTTAGCAGTGGCTGGTTTGTAAGCAGTGACCAGGCAGTCCCTTGGGACACGAATGTCCCTGGGAATGATTATAGACTAGAAATATTGCATGAAAGGAGGAGGCAGTTCAGAGAGAGGCCAGGGGCAGTGCAGTGTTGGAAGACTGGAAGAGTCAGGGAGGGGCACCACGGAGCCCATCATAGGGAGGGCAACTAATTTTAGGTGATGAAGCAAAGGAATGAAATAGAAGAACACAGGAACCAGAATTACTAAACCAGCTGTAGCTCTTGTCAGTGTTTATGTAGACAGTAACTCTAAGCGAATGAATCAAATGGTCATTTAAATTTCACATGGTGATATGATATTCCAAATCCCGTAAAATATCTGAGAAGAGGAGTCCACAGGCTTCTCTTTTCTGACAACAGACTAACATTTGTAGAGTTAAGTGAGAAAGAAGTTTTTAAATTACTAATTTAGTTTGTGAGAAGTAGGAAAGTTTGTTAATCTTTTATTTAATCAGTAGCCCCAGTGAATGTCATAAACAGAAAAAAATGAAGTAAAACAGCTTCACAAAGTTGAAAAATTGAGGCTGAGACCCCAGGACAAGTAATAATGTACATGAGGACAGTAGAGTATGCTGGGCGGGGAAGCTGTGGTCAGTGCTGGCCCTGAGCACAGCATCTAGAGTTGTCACAGTGACCTGCAAAATCATATGCTAAAGAGACTGGATTTCAGTCTTATCCGGGTTGACTTACATGGTTACACTGGCTGTGTGTAAATGTGACAGCCTGACATTTCATTGTTCAAAATGGGACACTTTTGAAATGGAAAGGGGGCTTTGTTGGCCCTGCATGGCAGGTGTAAACTTATTTTCTCAGCAAACTGGGCTATTGCTATCTCACACCTGAGTCCACACACCATAAAATGTGTCCATGTTTCCTAAAGTGAATATCAGTCTCGAATAGATTCAAGCAATCTGTCTGTCAGTAAACACCCAGAATATTAACCACATCAGCATTGGCCTCAACTACTACACCACATGAATAGAATCACGAAAGGGTCAGAGCTCCGTGGTCATAGTCATGTTGATTTGACAGTGGTCCCACCAGTGTGGAAATAATCAGCTTGGCTGACAGTGCGAAGGGCACGATTCTGGAGCTGACTGCAGGGCCTGGACTCCCAGCGAGCGCAGCCCCATCTGCAGCTCGGTCTCCCCCCAGGATGAGTGCTCACTTACAGATATACTGTGAGCGCTAAAGACAGCAACAGAAAGACTTTGGTACCTATCGAGACCCACGCTAAGGGTGGATATTCGCAGGGAGCACCTGTCTCTCGCCCTTGCCCTCTGCCTTGTCCTTTCCCCAGTCCTTCGGTCCCTTCTCTCTTGTCCTCCTTCCCTCTCCTCCACCTCCTGAGGGACTGAAAATCTAAGTGGCAACGACAACAACTGTCCCAGAAACGCCCTTCCCAGCATCTTGCAGAGAATACGCTGTTTCGTAGCGATCTCAAGTGAGAAGCAGCAGTGTCTTTCTTGAAATGTGAAAAACAGAGTAGTGAAATAATCTAATCTTTTTGTAACCTGGAAAAGTCGGAGAAACGAGGAAGATGTTACATATTGTGCAAAGATAGGAAGGGGAGGATGGAGGTCAGGCAGCATCGAAAGATAGGAAGGGAAGGGGAAACAACCCTGAAGAAAAAAATCTCTCTGTAAAGATGAGTCCACAGGAGTGAAACATGAGTAGAGGGACTTGGCCAGCTTTACCTAATGAGGGGAGGTATTTGAATCAAGAATAAAGGAGCATGGTGAGGAATAATATAATAGTTGGGTTTTATAATGATCATTATGTTACTGCTTTCTGGAAATAAAATTCATATACATTTGGTAGCACGAACACTGAAATGGCCAGCGTTCTTTTGATCTATCCTTCTCAGAACTTGGCAGCAACAAGGTCATAGTGTATATAATTCTCCAAAATTTTACGGTCTCTCTCTCTCCCCCTGTATCTTCTCTCTTTCCAAAGTTAACAGGAACTGTGAGATTACTGACATGGGAACCAAGGGAATGGCCAATATTTTCTGCAACTTTGATCAGTGCTTTAAAAGCTGGTCTCAAGGTTTCTCTTGAGTTGAGGAGAAGAAAGCAGAGCACAGGCCGGTACACAGCAGCTCTGGGCGTCTGGCTCTCCATCCCAGAGCACAGTTCCCAGGCTCTGCACACTGGGTTCTGTCGGCTTCCTGCCTGCTTTTGGGGGATGGGCCTCAGCCTGCCCTGCAGAGAGAGCTGCTCTTGTTGACTTCCGGAGCAGTTTGATGTTGAGTCCCTGGCACAGTCTATGGAGATGGGATTGGGAAACTGGTGCAGCGCACAAGGAAACCCTGTTCTTACATGTGTCACAGGCTGGAATTGTAGGTTGTCTAGAAGTAGATTTCAAAGTGTGCAAGTAGAGTTCCTGTGGCAGACGTAATTAAAGCAACAGCTGAGAACTAGAGAAAGGCTTAACATCCACAAAGCATGTAAGACAGTTCTGCTCTCTGGAACATTGATTCTCCCCTGGTCTGCTGACTTTGCCCAGAAGCAGGAAGGGATACATAAACCACCCAGTTTTCCTCCGGGCGAGGTGGTCTAGTTAAAGACAGACACTGGCTGTGAAGATGGATGTCGGTCGACTGACCTGAAAATGAAATCCTGTGGTGTTTGTGATAGTTCTTCTCTCTTTACCTGTCCATTTGCCTCAGATAAATAAGGGCTGTGGTTTTCAATTGGAGAAGATCACAGCCAAAACAGGAAGTGGTCACTTACAGATTCTAAGTGCCAGGTAAGGACATGATATTGCTTTCGATTTGTTCTAAAATAATAAGGAACTTGTTGCTCCATTAATGGATTTTATTAATGAGATTTAAAAATCATACTGATTTCACATATGGCATAGTAGAATATATGTTCAAATAACAAAACTAGCTAAAGGCAGTTTACGTGTAATACTTAGGCTGTGTGGGATAGGCTTTTCCTTTTCGATGCTGCTTGCATTTTCTTATATGGTGTCTTACAAATCACTGGACACGGCGCAAGTGCCAGACATCTCCCCTGGCATCAGAGTCTGACCTCAGACCAGTCTTCCTCCTCTTTGCAGCAGACACCTACATCACTGCAAGCTCTGGCTTGGTTTTCTCCTCGCAGGGACACAGTCTGCTGCTGGCTTTTCTCCACCCGGCTGTGGGCCTGCAAGGAGCAGGGCCGGGGCCGTGGATGGAAGGCCCCAGCTGCTGCCTGGACCCCTTCTGACCTGTGATGACCTGTGTGTTGGGGATACAGGATGCAGGGCAGAGAGGGCCTCTGATGTCCCTTCCTGTGCTGCAGCGTCGGTGCTTCTGTTTAGCATGGGTGAAGAGGAGGAAAGCAGTGAACAGGGGCAAAAGCTCCGTGTTCAGTCTTCATCCCTAGGCTGGCTTGGCCCTCCTCAGCTATTCTGTTCAATCACCACTTCAAATAAGGATAGTCTTTAGTTATTTAGGTTGGAAATGATAGAAGCTAATTCTGCACACTTTAAGTTGTCAATGGAAAGAGTTCTCATCGACAAGAAACAACATGCCTAGCTGGAGGAGGAGGCGCATGCCTGTCTTCTGCTCCAGAGGCTGTGGCGGGAGGACCAGTCACAAATTAGAACATAGCCTAGGCAATTTAGGGAGACGCTGTCTCAAAATAAATAAAAGAGATACAGTTCAGTGCAGAGATCTCGCCTGGCACATTTGCACAATGAGTTTCAATCCCCAGTACTCAAAGAAAAAAAAAGGCTGAATGATTTAGTGAAATAAAGGGCAAATAGCTCAATTACCTTTTTTGGTACATGGACAGAATCCATGCCCTTGCACAGGCTCAACAGTGCTCTACCGGAGAGCTGCGTCCCCAGCTCCAGGCCAGGCGCAGACTCCCGAGGCAGCATGTGGAAATGGAGCTGGTTATTTCACACAGCTCTTCTGGCACACTGAATACAGCCTTCCTAGGCAATTATAAAAAAGGGCAGCAGCACAGCACTGTGCCTGGAAGCTTAGAAAATGCTCAGTCTCTTCCCTCTGGGGCCTGCAGGTCACAACGCTGACCAGCTGGGAGGAGGCTCTCCTTGCAGGTTTGTGCAGAGAAAGCATGTGAGGGAGGTTTCCTTGCCTTGTGAGATGAGCCGTGGGCGGAATTCCAGCATGTGGACTGCTGGAGCCAACAGAATTCTTCTCCTATTCTTCAGAGGGAGTGAAGTCTGCCCAGTTGGCACCTCCTCTAACCTGCTGCTTTGGTGTGTGTGTGTGTGTGTGTGTGTGTGTGTGTGAGAGAGAGAGAGAGAGAGAGAGAGAGAGACCGTCTCACACGCTGTCCTCTTCTCAAAAAAGAGCATGGCATGCATTCCTTGTGTTCTGTTTTCCCCCAATCAGCTTATACTCATATAGATAAAGGAACCAAGAAATCTGGTACAGACATGAATTATACCCAGTAAAAAATGTGCTTTCCCAATTGTGCAAGGGGAGGTAGCAACTGGTGTGTAGACTCGTAGAGCATCTAAAGGTTCCCTGTGCAATCCAGGAAGACACTGCACCTTTCTGAGACTCCGTTTCCTCATTTATAAGGTGACGGTAGCAACTGTACTGTCTCACAGGGTGGTAATGAGGATGAGGTTAGTTAGGACGTGTAATGACCTTCACACGCGCTTCACTGCCTCATCAGGGTGGAATCATGTTATCTTTGTCACTTTCCAACCCCAGCAAGCTATCTTGATGGTACAGGTCTTCCATGAATGTAGTCTCAGTGTTGGGGTTCGCTTACATGCCACTTGCATACAGATTGGCTTATTAACAACCGCTAACTATCCAGGTGAAGGCGTAACCATCAGGAAGGCCACACAGCATGCTGGACCGGTGGGGTCATGTGCGGTTTTGGGAGCTGCCCCTTGCGGGACACGGCTGGTTTCAGCACTGGCTGCAGTCGTGGGCCACGGGTTGGTTCCTGCAGAGAATGACTGAAGACTTGTTCACACCGTACGTGGCTGGAAAGGGAGACACAACATTAGAGTGAGACTCTCCCAAAACTTCGTGCCCTTGGCAGGCAGGAGGGTGGGCATTCCCGGCCTGGGACTGCCAGGGGTCCAAGCTGGCTGCCCTGCTTGCTGCTCTGCACGGAAGTGCTTGCCAGCCTGGACTTGGGCACGTCTTCTCCCGATAATCGTTGTTCGGCTGTTCCCAGTAACCAGCGGGGACGGCTTTGTTGTCTAAGAAGCAGTGTGTTCATTTTCTGCTGTTTAACTCCAAGAGAACACAGCTTAGGATCACGGTGCTTGTACTGAAATCTGCCTAAACCTCGCCGGTGTAAGATATTAGGTAACTATGATTCAGTCATGTGAGTTCACATTCAGTTTCTGCTTCTGCTCTTTCTCCGGTACCATGAAGTAGCTTTGGGGTTCTGTGGTTTTTAACCTTTTGGACGCAGGACTTTTTAAAAATGAGGTTCTGGGAGCTGGAGGTGCGCCTCAGCGGTGGAGCGCTCGCTCAGTGTGAGTGATGTCCTCGCCTCGACCCCCAGCACCACGGGATGAGACTCTGAGCAGTGTCACCTGAAAGAAGACAGAGGCGCGACCGCGTTTCCTTTGTCCTTGCATGAGTCCTGGACCCTTGAAGGTCCAAGAGAGCCGTGGCGGTGACGAAGCCAAAGGTTTTGCTTTTGCTGGAAAGGTGGAAGCAAATGGCGGGCCACCTTCCTGCTGGACCCCACACCTAAAGCTCAGAGTGTCTCCGGGGACAGCGATGCAGGACTCCCTCTGACCAAGCAGGGAGTGTGGAGAATTGTGGAGGTTTTATGACCACCCCAAACTGGACGAATCCCTTCTTCTGACAGCGGTGCAGCTCTGCGGAGTGCGGCGACTCACCTCTTCCTCTCTTCTCCTCCCGTCCCGGTGTCTGGCGGTCCCTGAGCTTCCTCCCTCCCAGCACATATGACTGACTAAGTTTCTTCTGTTGCCTTTATTTTTCATTGCCATGTTCACTAGAATCGGGCTGCCTGAGGGTGAGGGTATGTGTCTTGCTGCCTGCACTCGCTAAATCCTGCAGTCATGTCCGGCACACAGTCCGCTGCTCAGCAGATGTTTAGTGCAGGAGAGCTGAGGCCGTCTTCTCTGCACAGACAGCCACACGATGCACACCGAGGACGCCTGCTCAGGGCTCCTTTGGAGGCTCCGTGGAAGTGCTCTCCTCCGATTTCTGTGCTTTCTCCTCATCCACTTTGCAGAGCTACAGTCTGAGTGAGGCAGAAATAAAGGCCTGCATACTCCTATCTGCAGAGAATTCCCCCTGTGGAGGGCAGAGAGGATGTCCTTCCCAGGACAGCCCTGCGCTCCATGACTGTCTATTTCCCAAGAGCATCTGCGACCCCGACACTCCTCAGCCACCCAAAATCCAGCCCTTGTGTCCCCCGGCTGCTGACATTTCTGTCTTTCCTATTCTTGCTTCTGGCCCAGAGTCTCCCCCTGGTCCCTGAATCCCTCCCTTTACCCCAGGGCTGACTGAGGGCTGCTGACTCCGAAGTCCCTGCCTTGGTGTTGTGGATTCTGCTGACGTGGTTACCAGTTTATCATCACAGACCTGGGCCTGGTCTTCCTGTTAGAGAAATTTTTCCATCACTTAAAAATGTGCATGGCGACCATGCGATGTGCCCTCTGTGTAGGCTCTGTGTAATGTTCTATACTTCTGTCTTCTCAATCATCACTTCTCTCTGGTGAAATTTCTACAATCTCTCTTGTAACATTTTCGAAATAGGCACTACATAGTCACCTGCTGCCCATTAGCACCCGGGAGCTCTATTCTGATTAGCTGTGACTTAGCACCCACTGGTGAGCCCCAGTCCCTCCTGCCCGCCCTGCGCCCTCTGGTCTCTGGCAAGAAGCGTCACTCCGCACTCCGCTGCTGGGAGACCCAGTCTTTCCGCAAGCTTTTCTCCTGGCATCTGGTTTATTTCACTGAGCACAGGGCTCTCTGGCTCCACGTAGGTCACCAGCAACAGGATATCATTCTCCTCAGTGCGGAAGCCCTCCCCACTCGGCTGCGGTCTAGGATACCTGGCCCACTCCAGTCCTGGCTGTTGTGATCGACCTGATTTCGGTTCCTTAGGGTGCAGACTCAGGAGGGAAACTGCTGGATCCTGTGCTAGTTACACTTTTGCTGTGTCTGAGAAACTGTCGCACCGCTTTTCACAGCGGCTGACCTAACTCACTCCTGCCAGCGCCTCTCTCCACAGCCTTGCGGCGCGTCTTTCCTAGGTAGCAGTCTTGGTGAGAGCAGAGGATGCATCCGCAGTCACGGTCCTGTCTCGGGTCTCCAGCACGGCTGGCACCCGGGAGACCCGGAAGAACTTGGTGAATGAAGGAGTCGTCCCTACGTCTCAGGCTGGCCCCTCTTCCCGCAGTCCGAGCCACTGTCTCCTGCCTTCCTGAGCTTGCAGCACAAAGCTCCTGAGTCACCAACTTAGCTGCTGTTTCTGCAGCCAGTGTTTCAGGATATGAGCTGCTTATGAATATGATTCACTACAGTCTCTGTCTAAGATAACGTGGTTTTCACTTTACTGGACAAGACAAGTACCAGGTCCGATCTTGAGAGACTTGCATGGTGTGGGAATTGTCCACAGAGATGGAGAAGGCTGTTGTACCCCTTCTTCTGGACTGATGTATGACATGGACGTTGCTTTGTCTGCCAAGTCCAGCTGATGTATAGTGAGGATGCTGGCCGCTTGTGTCCCTTCCCTCTCTGTCCATGGCTCCAGGTCTTCATTCCCAGCCCACTCATGCAGCTGCTGGGGTGGGACGTCTGGCCTCAGAGCTCAGGGGTCGGGTGAAGAGGCGCTTCTGGTGGACGACGTCGTTGCCGTGGTTTAGTCTGCTGCCCGCTGCATAGCTCTATTTCTCCCATCTCTCTCTCCCCCTTTTTCTGGCCTCCTTTTGGAATGAGAGAGGTAGTGATTTGCCTGAGTTCTACTCATCTCTACTTTGTAGATCTTTGTTCATTACTTTTACTGATTGCTTTGAAGTTTACAGTATGCGGTTTTGTCTTATCACATTTCACCTTTGAATAGCCTTCGGTCGTGCCCTGAACCTTACAGCTCAATGAGCTCATTTTCTGCTTTCTGTTCTTTTTGCTGTTCTCATTTACATCATTACATCTCAAACCTCATAATACATCACTTTTGTTTTAAACAGTCTATTTTAAATTTAAATAAATAAAAGGTAAAAAAAGTAGTTTCTTTTATAGATGTCCACATATTCATATTTTTCTGTGCTTTTTATTTCTTTTAAATGCAAGTTTCCATTTGGTATTATTTTGTTCCTGCTGAAAAACTTCGCTATAACATTTCTCATAACACGTCTCAGCACCTATGAGCTCTCTGCGCTTCATTTGACTCTGCATTTATCAAGGCTTAGAGGTGTGCAGTCTGCGGGGGCGTGTTTTGTGCCTCCTCTGAGCCCGCTGCCCCTGTGGCTCAGAGGTCTGTGCACCTCCCAGTTCCGCACACAATAGGGCTGCTTTCTCTGCTGCTTTCTTGGCTGTGTTCAGTGCTTCCTCTGTAATCTCACTTAGCCCGGCAGGCTCAATGCGATATGCTTGGCTCTGCTTTTCTTGCTGTTGCTTTTTGTTTGGAATTCTCTGAGTTTCTCGAATCTGTGGCTTACAGCTTTCAGTGAAGCTGGGAACACTTCAGCTGCTACTTATTGTAAGCTGTTTCATCCTGGACTCTGGTAACGGGTCGGGTCGCTGGATGCTGCGGGCCGGGCACTGGACCCTGCTCCTCTCTTCAGTCTGCTTCTACCTTTGTGAGTCTCAGTTTGGGCATCTTTGTCTCCCATCTATTGATCTTCAGTTTTGGATGACATTACCATGTTGACAGTCCCGCCTTTCATCTTTATCTTTGCAGATACTTTTATTTCCCATTTACTGCTTCATAACTTTCTTTTAAAATCCTTAAGTAACTGGGCATACTTATGACCCCTTTTTGGTGTCCTTGTGTGTGAATTCTCAGCTCTGTCATTGCTAAACCTGCGTCTCGTTTATTGCTTCTTGGCCCAAGTGGTGATTTCTGAGCCCTGGCGGTCTTTTGTTGTATTGGTGATAGTGTTCTGTGCAAGGCGGGTACAGGATCTGTTGATTTTCTTTCTGCGTTGGTGGGCAGGCTTAGAGTAACTTTCTGGGGTGACTTGGCTTTCTGAGTCTCAACCTGAAGCCCCAGGTTCTCCACAAGACTTTCTGTTTTGAAGGCCCAGGACTGCAGCGCCTCTCGAACTCCTGGAGTCTAGAGAATTGCTTAGCATCTAGGACCTCAGTTGTTCTTTGCGCCAGTTTTGAGGTGGACCCTGCACATGGAAAGAGAATATGCAGCAACACAGTCAACAAAGCCGCGTGTGTATCTCCTGCAGTCTTTCTCTTCATAACCTCTTTCCTGTTTGCTGCTCTTCCACAAAGCCCATCTGTCTGAGCTTCCCTGAACTTTGTCCCGTGTCCCCTTGGCTTGAGAGCCCTTGTGTCCCAGGGTTTCCTCTCTGCACTGCTGGTCTGTACCATGTGTCTCCCAGAGGCTGGGGTGGCCGACTGTGCCGTTACTCAGCTATCTCCTCTAGCAGTCCCGCCTTGTGCTGCCTTTTGTTGTATATCCAGAAGCGCTTGCTCATAGAGCACAGTTTCAGGCAGGAAGGTGAGTCCAACACTGGTCATCCATTATGGCCAGAAACAGCTGCAGTTCTCGAGAAGACTCTGAGCACTTTTCTCCTAGACATTAAGATGGCCACTGAGACCTTCAGTGCCGAGAGAGAAAAGTTGTTTTGAGGGAGGAAGAGGAAGAGATGACAAGGTCCCCCACTGTATGGGGTATTGAGTTTAAGATTAGACCCAGGACTCCAGGAAGGAAGGGGTGTGACAGCCAGGAGGCACGGTGGGTTTGTGGCACCTGCTCTTTGCTGAGCTCTTCCCAAGTCGTCCATGCATCAGAAATGGAGGGCAGGGTAGCTTGTCCACTGAAGTATTCCGAGACTGCGGTTTCCTTGACAGAAACTGCATAGCCCTCATTTCACATGCGGGTGAGTTTCCTTTCCGGCTGAATGTGCAGTTGAAGTTTCTCCTTAGTGTTTTGCTTCTGCACAGAGGACCCCTTTGAGGACTCCTGAAAGCCAGGCCCTCTGGTGAGGCGTTGGGCTTCGGTCCTTACTCCATCTTTCCCTGACCTGCAGTGGGCACGCCTGGAGGAGCTGATGAGCTTGGCCTGTGGTCTCACAGCTCAGAAGGGGCAAAGCTAGGATTCAAACCTGTGCCGTTCTCCTCACGTGCCTCACATTTGTGACATCAGCCTGCATTTCTGCCCCCATCGCACGCTACCTTGGTACTGGAGTTATTTCTGTGCTTGTCTTACTAGAGTTCGAAGAGGCTGGGCCCAGGAGCCCATACTACACAAAGCCTTGTCCTGGGAAATCAAGCAGGAGGGACAGGGAGTGCTACCCTCCCATCACGCACTTGGCAAAGAAATAGCCCTGAGCCCTGGGGTCAATTTATGATTTAAACACTGATTGGCTGGCCATAATGGCAGACATCTGCAATCCCTGCACTCTGGGAAGTGGAAGCAGAAGGATCATGAGTTCTAAGCCTAAGTTCTAATTTGCTTATTGCTTAGGCAATTCAGTGAAAATTTGCTTCAAAAATTAAACTGTTTTTAAATGGGCTGGAAATGTGCCTCTGTGCCAAGGCCTGGGTTCAAATCCTAGCACCACAAACAAAACAAAGTAACCAACAAACAGTGAAAAACTTCCTTATCAAAAAGGTTAACTTTCGGGCCGGGGATATAGCTCAGTGGTTCTGGCGACTGTCTTGCAGGCGCAAGGACCTGGGTTCAATCCCCGGTAACCACATAACAATACTGGGTGTGGAGACTCACCCCAGCGGCAACCAGTACCACATACCACAGTGCCGGGCGTGGTGGCTCACGCCTGTCATCCCAGCACTCGGGAGGCAGAGGCAGGAGGATTGCTGTGACCTGAGTTTGAGGCTGAGCTCAGGGCCAGCCTGAACTACAAAGCGAGACCCTGTCTCCAAAAACCTTAAAAAAAAAAAAAAAAGATTAACTTTCCCCCTGTAACTTTGTCTTAATGTTTCTTCTCACAAATTATAGTTGCTGGAATCAGCTAATAGTATGTACATCTGTCCATCAGTCCTTCCAGAACACAGCCAACGGCAACAAGGAAACTGATTTTCATTCTTCTGTGAACGTCATACCTAGTGATTCAGATCTGGGGGTGATGTGTTTGTGGTATTTGTTCCTTGAAGTCAGGCTTATAAACCATCATCCCTTACCAGGCTGATTATTATGTTTTCTGTAACAAGCATTTATTAGCAAATGTCAGCAATGTTAGACAATTAGTAATGTTATTGAAATCAGATAGGTGGGTTCAAAGAACAACAAAAGCAGCATGAGACCTTATGACCAGGGACTTGAGGTTTTTATTTTATTTGCTGACCAAACACTGGACAAAGATGCAAAGTCCTGCTTCACAAAGTCTGTCGCTAATCAGGTAATAAAGCTACAGAACAGGCCCCGGCTGGCACCTGGGCATCGAACCTTCCAAG
>PVIR01016853.1:0-20974 GCA_004026965.1 Petromus typicus
ATGTCACTGGATTCAAGGCCACCCTTATTCCAGACTGATCTCATCTGTCATTGACTTCTATCCGCAAGTCACTTAGGCAGGCTCCTTGTCATTGTCCTCGAGAGATACCCTTTGATCCTCCACACAGCCCGATGAGGCAGACTGTACCTTCTCCCCCGATGAATGGGAGGGAAAACAATCAGACAGGTATAGAGAGCAAGAGTGACTCGCTGTGGGGGCTGCGCTGGAATCTGAGGTCCATCCGGAGGCCCAGCCTTGACCCTCACTCATTCCTGCAGCTCCCCTGGCTCTGAAGTATCACCTTCCCTGTGTCCCCTTGCTCCTTGTCCTGCTGGATGCTGGCGGAGGCTGGCCGTGGAGACAGGGCCCATCACTCAGTCTTTATAATGTCAGCCTCCCTGTCTCTCCTCCCTGCGGGTCTCCTTGCAGCGGAGCTTGGATATCACACCTGGACACATCACTGCATCATTCCTCTGTGTCTGCAGCGGGTGGTTTCAGACACCACAATCTGCCAGTGCTCAAGTCCCTTTTATAGAAGGGCATAGTATTTCCATACAGCTTCCACACCCCCATGCTGAATATCCATCATCTATGTGACTTACAACACCCAATTCAATGTAAATCCTGCATAAGTCATTGTCTGTATTGATTGGGAAATACTGACCAGGGAGAATTGTGGTTTGTGCTCATTACAGATGCAACCATCACAAGTCGAACTACATTTTTAATCTGTTCTTGGCTGAAGCCAAGGATATAGGAGCCCTCAGATAAGGGGACCGACTGTACTCTTGTCTGCTAGGCACACCTACTTTCCCCTCCCAGATATCCACCTTCCTCACCTTTGCCAGGTGACACTAAACACCTGTCCTCTCTGCCCTCATATTATGATGTGTTTCCTGGTCTGCTGTGTAGCAGACTATACTAGATTGTGCCTGGTACATAGTAGGTGCTCAATAAATACTGGTTTCATGAGTGAAGCTGCAGAAAAGACTTCTGTTGAGATCCAGGTCTCACTAGATAACTCCCAAGAAGCTGTTCTGAATTGGGGCCACCACATGTTTAATCATTTTATGGAAACCTAGATTGGAAAGCAATTGATTATGTCATGGCATTCTAAAAATACTAGGCATAAGGTGTGCTACGAACAGAAGCGCAGATGAATGGATGAAATGGTATGCTTTGAGCCAGTTGCTCCACCTACTCTGACTCACAGGGCTGCAGGTGTTGCCCCAGCTATATGGGCAGAGCTTGGACCAGAACAGAGGTGCTGTCCATGTCTCCCAGTGCCCTAGTTGTCTAGGTTAAGGTGTGATGCTGGTTTTGGGAACAGAAACATGGCAGATATGTCTGTTTCTGAGACTGCTGGAAGGCTTTGAACTTGACCTTTGGTAGGCAGATACCTGTAGCTTCCATCTTGGAGGGCAATAGGTGGCTGTATGTACCGTCACATTCCTCCCTATTGAGATAAGCCATTGGCCTGTCCCTGCTGGCCTCTAGTCCATCTAAAAACAATACAATACCCACGCCTCGTGCTTCTTCCATCTTTCTCCAAAGTAAGCTTGCCACTAAATAAGTAGTATAGCTCAAGTATGGGATAAGATGTACTAAAAATTATGTGTGACTTATCTGAACTGTATGGCTTGCATTTTGAAAAGTTTTATCTATAGTTTATCTTCTTCTTAAGAGTGGTTTTAGGTTCATAGTGAAACGGAGAGGAAAGAGGATTCCCATATATTCTCTGCCCCCACACTTGAATATCTTCCCCCATTATTAACATCCTCCACCAGAGTGGTACATTTGCTAAAACTATGAACCTACATTGATTCTTCACTATCATCCAAAGTCCACTCTTGACACTAAGCTCACTCTTGGGAATGTCTATTTTATGGGCTTTGACAAATGTCAAATGATGTGTATCCACCATTACAGTATCACACAAAGCAGTTTCACATCTTCTGTACTCTGTCTCTCTTCCCCCATCCCCTGGAAACTACTGATCTTTTTTAGTGTCTTTACAGTTTTTCCTTTCCCAGAATCTCATAAAGTTGGAATTACACAGTACAAAGCTGTTTCATATCAGCTTCTTTCACTTTGTAACATGCATTTAAATTTTCTCCATGTTGCTTTGTGGTCTGACAGCTTTCTTTTTATTCCTAAAGAGTGGTTCTTTTCTAGATGAACAGAGTTTATCAATCCATCCACTGAAAGACTTGTGGAAGTCTTCAGAATCAAGATAGAGTGGCTTATGTCAACTCTAATCCAAAAGAAAGAAAAGAAACAGATGCGAGATTATACACAACTGCCTGACTCTGCCAAAAGGTCAGTATAATTTTAGACAAAAAGCACTTTCACAAAGATGTTGGCCCAAGAAATTGCCTATTTAACCTCAGGGCATTGTTATTATTGTTATTCATTATTGTGGCCAGGATTAATGTTTCAAATATCTCATGTAGTGTTTTGTTTTTTTAGACAAGGTCTCCCTTTTGTAGTTGAGGCTGGCCCTGAGCTCACTATGTAGCCCAGGCAAGCCTCAAACTCACAGCAATCCTCCTACCTCTGCCTCCCGAGTGCTGGGATGACAGGCAAGAGCCACCATACCCGGTATTGTGCTATGTGGTTACTGGGGATTGAACCTGACCTCGGGACCTTGCTTTTGTAAGGCAGACACCTGAGCCACTGAGCTAAATCCTGGGCCCAGTCTTTTCATTTTTGTCTGTAGAAACGTCCCCTTGCCTCCAAGTGTTTGAATACACTCATGGTTTGCCACGGCATAAACATTTTGATTGCAGTACTCTGTTATTGCCCAATAAATGTCAGTATTCTTCAAGAACTTCTCTCTGATTCATTTTAATTGATATTTTCAAGCTTGGGTGATTATTTATTTATTTAAAATGAGACAAGGTCTTGCTTTGTAGTTCAGGCTGGCCCTGAGCTCAGTCTAGAACTCACACCGAGTGCTGGGATTATAGGCATGAGCCACCATGCCCAGCACTGTGGTATGTGGTACTGATTGCTGGTACCTGGCATTGTGGTATGTGGTTACCAGGGATTGAACCTGGGCCCTTGAGCTTGCAAGCCAAGCTCCAGAACCACAGAGCTAAATCCCCAGCCCTTGGGCATTTATAGTAAAGTTTCTAGAAATACCTCTATGTAGGTTTCTGTATGGATATAAGTTTTCAACTCATTTGAGTGAATTCCAAGGTGCATGATTGCTGGTTCACAGGGTAAGAGCATGTTTAGTTCCATAGTAAACCATCTCACTGTCTCTAAGTGGATGGATCATCCTGCATCCCTGCCAGCAATGATGAACATTCCCATTGCTCTGTATTTTTTTTTTCAAGTTTTTTGAGACAGGGTCTCGCTTTGTAGTTAAGGCTGGCCCTGAGCTCAGCCTCAAACTCACACCACAGCAATCCTCCTACCTCTGCCTCCTGAGTGCTGGGATTATAGGTATGAGCTACCTCGCCTGGCACTGTGGTATGTGGTGCTGGTTGCTGCTGGGTGTGAGTCTCCACACCCAATATTGTATGTGGTTACTGGGGATCGAACCCGGGCCCTTGCACTTGCAAGACAGGCGCCAGAACCACTGAGCTAAATCCCTGGCCCCATTGCTCTGTATTCTTACCAGTTGTAGTCATCAAACTTTTGGATTTTACTAAGTAAGTATAGTGGTGTCTCACCGTTGCTTTTTGTTTTCAGTTCCCTGATGACAAGTGACATGTCTTGCTTCTTTATTTGCTAAATCTGGCCACCCTATGCCACAAAAAGGCCACCATTGTTCCCTGAAAAGTCTCTATGTTCAGATTTGTCTGGCTGGCTAGACCAGACTTCCGGGGAAGAAACCAGCATCTGCTTCATCTGTGAATCCTGCAAAAAGCACATCATCTGCCTGGGCAGGGACTCAGTCCATGCCTGCTGGTGTGTAGGCACCTGAATTCATTGATAGTCACCTTCTTCTAGCCTCTCCCATGTGGTCCAACGCTTTGTTTTTATATTATGTTTTCTTTCCCAAGATTGCACACTGAGTAATACACTATAGTCATACTTAATATCCCTTTGCAAGCCACATTCATCCCCTTGCCTGGGTCCACCCTCCAGCAATCACACCCAGTGGTATTGTCAGGTGGTTTCCTTCCCACTGTGGAGCTCAGCCTCAGTGTCCACAGAAATGGCTTCATGTCTTAGCAATATTAAGGAGTCCAAAGTGTTGTTTCTCTGTAACTCCTGGTTTGTGGATAGAACTTCAAACCGAATCCTCAACAGTATCATCCATGGGTGGGTAGCGGACTTTGCACCAGTCCCCGATACCTGGATACCAGCCGAGTCTCTCCTGGTTGTCATCGCTGAAGGTACAGCTGGGCTGCTGCAGACTGAGTGCTCAGAGAGCACATCAGGTCTCAGGCTTGCAGCTCTAGAGCAGTGTAAGTGATGCCTGAAAATGAGCCGACCAGGCAGGTGACAGTTGTGCCACCTACTTCCAAGCTCCCTTCTTTAGCTGCATCCTGGAGGCCAGGGCCCAAGCTCATTGTGCTGTTATCAGTGATGGGAAGTGGGTGCTGATGGGCCTCACTTATAATAGGGTTGCAGCCCCATAAACCCATGGGAAGTTGAAAATATCCTGCTAAAAAGTGAGTTGAAGACATCCAACCTTCCCAAGCTCCTAGGGTAGCCGCACAGCACTCTGGAACAGTGATGGCCAACCTTTTAAAGTTTTCAGTGATACAAACGGCCTGCTGTGGCACGTGTGCCATAGGTTCGCCATCAAGGCTGAAGGCTGTCTGTTGTTTCCCCTTGAGATGGCAGAAGCAATGTGGTCACGTATCATCACAGCTCCCTGTTGCTATCAGAATTGGAAATATACTTTCTACTGGATGAGCACCCCATTCCACAGCATGATTAAGTCAGAAAGTCCCAACTAGACCCGTGGAAGCCACGGATGGCTCTGTAAAGGAACACAGATAGGATGTTCTCTGCTGGGATTAGCCTTTGTTAAAAACAGCTGACTTTCCTCCTATTTAAGTGACAGATGGTGGGGACCAATCTTCAAGGCCAAACCATCAAAGGGAACAGCAGCCCCAACGGGCCTTTCTCAGAAGGGAAAATGCAGACAAGATACACACAGGCAAAGAGTTGCTCAGATCCACTAGTAATCAAAGAAATGCAAATAAAATAGGGACTCCTCTTCTGCTGTCAGATGTGCAGAAGTCAGAGCATCAGCTAGTGCCAAGTGCTGGCAAGGTACTACTGGGAAGTGGGTGCTTCCTAAGGCTGCCAGAGGAGGGGGATAGACCGTGCCAGCCTGGGAGGGGCTTGGGCGGGGCTGTGCAGTCAGTCTGGCAAACGCCTGCCTGAAAGACACTCTGCTGATGGCCCCTCAGGAGCTACCTGTTCCTGTGCAGCCCTGATGGTGGAGATGAGGGATGGGACAGCAGCACCCTGCAGCCCGTGAGCAGACGAGCAAATCACCATGCAGCAGTGGTGTGTTGTGCCAAGGTCTCTGCACAGGTTCGGGTAGGTGTGCACACAACCATATACGCACAGGCAGCCTCCCTGTGATGGCTACAATTCAGGGGTGAGAAGGGCAAGTGCTGGCCAGGCTGGGGAGATCTGGAGTTTGGGCATGGTGGCAGGTATGTAGAATGATGCAGATGCTACGGAAAACAGTATGGAGGCTCCTCAAAGACTTGCAGGTAGAGTCATCGTATGATCCAGCAGTTTGACTTCTGAGAAAGCAGAATCTTCAAGAGATGGGAGAATATCCATGTTCACAGTGAAGTTTCAACAGCTGGAGGCAGAAACAGCCCGAGCCCCACTACCAGATGAACAAAGGAACAAGACGTACTGGTTGTTGACAGTGCAATAGAATTCATCTTCAAAAGGAGGGAAATCCCAGCACACACCACCGCACGGACGGACCCTGAACATCCCGCACTCAGTAGAATAAGCCAAGCATGGAACGACAGGTGCTTTATGACCCTCTATCTAGGAGGCCTCTAGTCATCAGATTTGTAGAGGTGCAAAGCACCCCATTTCTCTGAAAATAAGACCTAACCAGAAAATAAAATTCAGCTGTAATTAATACTGGTCGTTACCATGGTGATGGCCAGTGTCACACAGAAGATTATACTTCGCTATTCTCTTGTGCGGTGGTTAGTCTGTAATGGCAGCTGAAGCAAATAGGCTGATTGAGCCTGGCATTTTCAATCTAGTTAGATCCTAGTTTTGGGAAAACCTGGGTAAGATGGGGGTGCCAGTGAATGGGGAGGAGGGTAAGGAACTGGTGTTTAATGGGGACAGTTTTAGTTTGGAGAGATGAGAAAGTTTGGAGGAAAGACAGTAGAGATGGTCAGTATAAATGTATTTAAAATGTGAACTGCACCTAAAAATAGTTAAGATGGTACAATGTATGATACATGTTTTATCAAAATATTTTTGTCAGAAGATAATTGTGAGCGAAAGCGCTACATTGAGTGGAGCAAACAGGCGAGCGGCATCTCCCTGCAAACTCTGGGTTCCTTCTGAAGCCGGTGCTCATCTAATCAGAACCTGGAGGGTGCAGGGAGATGCGTGTCAAAGGAACGGAGCAGAAAGTGCAGACCTTGAGGAAGGGAGTGGACTGTCACAAAACCTGTAACCTGGGCTCCGAGATAAAGGAAGAGTAAAGCCATCATCCAAGGGTCTGGATGCACCCCAAGACTGGGCGTGGCCCCATGCCAGGCTGAGCTTCCCCTTCCCTGAGCTGTCCCTGTGCCTCCTCCAATGAGATTGCAAGTTTGCCACTTTGTCTCCATTTCCATGACTTATTTTTCTAACCATCTTGGGAGTTCCCCAAAGTGAAGAGGCAGAACCCGTGTCTTACACTGTAGCCTGAGTGCCCAGGACCTGTCTGCTTTGTGCAAAACAAGCACCTCAGTTCTCTGCAGAGAATGAGATTGGCCAAACTTCTAATCCTGGGGCCCCCTGGACCAGCCTCACCCTGAAGCGGAAGTAGGCAAGTTCCTCAGCCTGGGCTCCATGAGTATCTTAGCAGCGATTGGCGCTAGATGGCCGGACAACCAAGCTGGTCATGGTCATGTGCAGCGATAGGCCTCCCATGTGGGCAGGAGCCTTGTCAAAAGCAGTGGCTGAGTGAGATGGCCTTTCTGCTAAGGCCACGCTCAAGGGCTTGAAGAGATGATGATCTCAAGCTGAAGACAGCCGGCAGGGAGAACAGGTTCCTATTCAGCTTTTCCTTTTATTCAAGGCTTGGCAGGTGGGTTGAGGCCCCCTCTGCTCCAGACTCATGCAGAGGCTTCCTTCCAGTCAAACCGAGAACAATACTGCCCAAAGGTCCGGGGACCCACGGCCCAGGCCAAGTAACATAAAGTTCGCCATCACACACGGTGAAATACCTGACCACAGAGTCACAGAAAAATGTTCCCTGTGAGCTTTCAGCACAGGCAACTACTCCAGCATGCCACAGCCTAACCGTCCCCAGCTGTCACCCCAGTGCCTAATTCCTCTTTCCCAGGCTCCAAGCATTCCTGGGCAGACCTCTGGGTCCAGTGGGGTCTTTCTCATGGGCGCCATCCGGCATCTCAGAACAATCCTGCCTCTGTTTTATTGTTTGTTGGATAAACAAGCGGGATTATGAAGAACAACCTCCTTTTTCCTTATTCTTCTCCCACAACTAACCCAACCGGCCTGGCCTGTTCTGAACCTAGGAGCCTGGCAGAGTCACCATCCGGTCACCTTCCCCTTCTCTCCATTCACAGGACCTGGCTTCCCAACATGAACCTGCCAATACTGTAAGGCCAGAGGGCTCCCAGAGGCTGACCGTTCACCATGGGCCCCCTTTTTTGCTTGCCTGACATATCAAAAAGTCCCCTGAGCAGGCCGGTTCTGTCTCCTGGAATTAAGCATGATTACTACACACACATGGATTGTGCCAGGCACCAACCCTGGTATTGAACACTCAGGGGAGACTGAGCTATGGCTTCTCCCATCCTCCATCTGATTGGAAGATACACCTGTTAGGTAAGATCATTACCCAGAGTGGGAGGATGTGCGATGTCTGGCCAGATGCAAGGGGACGAGGATGTCATCCAGCCTCGGAGCTGTCAGGACAGATTGCCCATGCTGTCTCAGACTTGCTCCAAGGATCCTAGGACTAGAAGGGCTTAGGAGCCTGGGAACGATGTTCTGGGCCATGTGTCAGAGTGGACTCAGTTCCCCTGCAGCACCCAGACAAGGTGCAGAGTGGAGGGTCCCACAGGAGGTGCAGGGCCTGGTCAGAAGTGAGAACACTTCTGCTCTGTGCACAGCAAGCAGCCCTATGTGCTCAGGGGACCATGATCCGGGCCAACTTGGAGTTCTGGGGAACCTACCTCCACCCCTGCGGGCAGCTCTGGTGTGCTCACAGGTGCTGTTACCAGTATTTGAGGAAAAGAGACGGAGCACAGCCAGAACCTTGAGTGCTTGTCTCTGCCCTGTGGCCCCTGGAAGGAAGGCCTCTAACAACCCCCAGCCCAGGGCGCCTGCAGATGCCTGTGGGTTTGGCAGTACGGCAAAGGTAAGCGCCTCCCCTCCAGTCCCTGGATTCCAAAGGTCCTGGAAGCATATGCCAGACAAAGGTGGTGTGTTCTGGACGCCAAGGCCTTGCGCTCCTGCTCGCCTGCAGCTGAGTGAACAAAGAGCTGATTGAGGATGCCGACCCTGCTCCCCATGCTGTCCTCCTATTTACCTTCTTCAAGGTGCAGTGGGCTTGAAGTGGAGGATGGAGCCCAGCGGGGATAATACCATGATTATTGGGTCCCAAACTAAATTGCAAGACTGAGCACCATTAGCAATCCTTGCTGTGGCTTTGCCAGCTGCAGCGTCCAGTTCTGAGGTTGGCTGGGCACAGAGGGGTTTGTTCTAAGGGCCTCCAGCTTCAGCAATTTTCTTGAGTGTTTTTGAGGCTGAACCCCAGTGAATGAAAACCATGGCAAAATAATAATATGTGAATTTTTTTGTATTTACAATTAATCATCTCAGGGACTTCTTTCCTGTTGGTGTCAAGTAGAAAGCCAAGGCTCAAGGTCACGCCAAGGTCCTTATTACTTACACTTCAAGTGACTTCCATTTTCTGACCTATATTTCTTGCACAGCCCTATAGGTCTGGAGCAGAGCCTGGTTTTTCCTTGCTCCTTGGAAGGCTCTAAGCACTTGAGCCCAGCTGAAAAAGGTCTTTTCCCTGCATGATGTAATTGAGTTCCACCCCTGACAGCTGAAGTCAGTTCCAATAGATGGCTGAATGCTCACAGGCAGCAGGAAAGGCTGTGAATCATCACCTTCTTCTCATCTATTTAGTATGTGGCTCATATCTCAGGCTCTCATTTAAGGCTGAGCAGTTCTGGGAAATGGATGTTATTACCCCCCACATTTTTAGAGAGGGAACAGACTTGGAAAGGAGCAGTAAGTCACCTAGTGTCATGCAGCCAGCAAGTGGCAGGGCTAGATTTCATCATTTTACAACTTTATTGATGTATAATCAATGTGTAATAAACTACCTGCGATTAAAGTGTATGATGTGATAAGTTTTAACGTATCTATACACCAAGGTTTTTCAAGCATGGTGACACTTGGGAGAAAATAATTCTCTTGTGAAATGGGATCTGTCTTGTGAATTATAGAAGGCTTAGCAGCATCCTTGGCCCTTCCTAGCATGACAGTAAAAATACTTCTCGACCTTGTAAGAAAGTTTCTTAGGGGCAAACTCATTCCCACCTGGGAACCACTAATTGCCTCCGTCCACTTTCTGTTGCTATAACAAATTACCTGGTGTTAAAACTATAAAAAGGAAAGAGGTTCGTTTGGCTGGCAGTTTTGAAGGCTGAAAGTCTGATCCGGCAGCCGTATCTGTTCGTTCTCTGGCAAGACCCCTTAGCTCGGTTACAACATGGTGAAGAAGCATGAAGGGAACTGGCCACGTGAAGAAGGGGCCTAGCATTGAAGTGAACTTACTTCGTAACAATCTGCTCTTGAGGGAAATCACTCACTCAGGAGACCAGCTCTGAGCCCCTGTACAGGCAGTACCTCTATGTGATGTAATCACTTCCCACCAGACTCCTCCTTGTAGAAGTCCTACCATATCAACCCTGCTGCTGTGGGGACTAAGCTGCCAGCACATGAGTCCTCAGGGGACACATTCAAGCCAGAGCACTAGCATCCACCCTCAAGACCAACACTGTGATCAAAATGAACCCACCTATCTCCCCAAATTCTCCTCCTTCTTTGGTGGTTCTGCCTTCCCACATAACCCCATCCCCAGGCAACTATAGATCTGTGTTCCGTTGTTATAGATTTTGTTCGCATTTTTTAGACTTTTCTATAAGTGGAATCATACAGTAGGTACATGGGCAGGGTTAACTTTCACTAAGCATCATCACTTTGAAATTACCTCAGGTGGCCTATTCCAACTGCTAGTCCTTGTGTTGCTGGTTGTCTTCTGTGGTGTAGAGTACAGACAGACCACTCTGAGTATTTGGTCCTCCATTGGTGGCTTCTTGGGTTGGTTCCAGTTTGGGGTGATGACAAAACTGTGCTAAACATTCACATGTGAGAAAGAAAGGTGGTGGCAGGATGTGAAGCACCAGAGACAACGTCATGTCCTAGGGAGTCCACAGACCCAACTGGGAGAACACCTACCTTATTCCACATCTCTTGTCTCCACTAAGGTGGAAGAATTTTGAATCTACAAGGTAGGTCTGGATATGTAGGAGATCAGAACAGGGTCTTTATAAAATACTTTCCTTTCTTTACAATACTTTAATAAAAGTTTTTTAAAGTGATCTTATGATATAATATAATCCTGAATTCTTGCATTCAATTAGAGTTCTTTTTCAAAGCTGAATATAAACCTTTCAAGAAGTAAACCAAGAAGGGTACAAAGACTTTATTTTTCTTATTTCTAGAAATGTAGGGATTAAATTTTAATCCATCATTTTAATGAGGAACAGATTAGTTGTATGTAATGCATTAAGAATTAGTCCTGGATAGAATATTAATTCAGACTATTTTGTCATTTTTCTCAGAAATTGGTTAAACTTTAGTGGGTTTTTTTGTCTACTTGGTTGGTAACTTGTAGTCTCTTGAAAATACGGCTCCTGGATAGCCTTTCTAGAATGTTACCCCGAAACCACTACTTCTAATAAATGACACCAGTGTAGCAGACTTTTTTCCATTGGATATTTATTTTATAATGTTTTTTTTTTCAATCATCCTTGTGATGTTATGAGAAGAATGCAAAAAATGATTTGTGAAGAATCATCCATAATACTCAATGCAAAGAAGCAAAAACTGTTTAACTGTTAGCATACATTTCGCAGGTGAATTAGTGTGTGTTTATATACATATGCACATGATTGGAGTTATAATTAAATATAGAATAATGAATGTATTTTAGTCTGGCTGTTTTTCTATCTACAATTCACTGGAGACATCTTTCTGTGCTAACAGTGTATCTCACTTGATGCTAAGAGGAATGCACTTGGTAGAGAGCTTGGGACCGGTAAAGGCCTTTCCACATTTAAGTGTATTAGTCAGCTTCTGTATTGGTAACAAACCCAACTCTTAGTATCTGTTGACACAAGCACATCTTTCTTCCTCACAGAAGGTGGGTCAATGCTCTCCAGACTCTACTGGCCAAAAAAGTCATGTGGCCAAGCCAACATTGTCAAGGTAGAAAACTACACTCCAGCCATGGTGGGGTGGCGGTGGCGGGGGGAGGATGGGACATTCACCAAACAGTACAATCCAGTGGACTGTAGGAAAAAAAATGAAAGAGGGAATTGGGATTATCACTACTAATGACAGTGATATTGACATCTAATCAAATGCCACCCTTGGAGAGCTTCTGATGAGCATTTTATTTAAAGTAACTTCTTTTAGTCCCACCACAACTCAAGGAGATATTTATCATTAAAATCTCCACTTGGAAGGTGAGAATGCAGAAACTTGAAAGGTGAAGTTACTCGTCCAAAGTCATGAACCAGTGGCTATCAGGTGGGACCAGAGTCAGGGCTGTTGGCTAAGCCTAAGCATGTCAACACTTTGGACTCTAATTCTAGCATATGAGGGGTCTGCGGGTAGCCTGACTAAACAGTGCTCTGCCCCTGGATATAGGAGGCAGCTGACAGAGAGGGAAGCCTCCTGCCAGCATAAGTCATCTACAGGTGGAAGCTGTCGGGAAGGTCCAGTTCTTCCAGAAGTTGTCCTTGGGTTTTATATAAAACATGGTCTCCCTATGAACATTCCAGAGGTCAGGAAACCCTATTTTTGGTCTTCCTCGCTGCCCCGAACAGAGAAAGACTGCTGTATTTCTGCTCAGTTCTCTGTCCGGAGGCTGGGAGGAAGGGTAAAGAGCTGCTGGAAATTCTCCTGGCTTTCTGTCTTTGTTGTGAAATGTGGGAGGCATGCAGGGAACACCCATTCTGGAGAATCACCCAGACCCATATGGTGGGCAATAAAAGGTTGTGAGAAGGAAATAAACCACTATGGTGTTAAGCCTCCTGGAAGTTTGTTATCACAGCATAGCATGGTCTAACTTCGTGGGTGTACTCTCTTTCAACTATAATCTTAACTCTTCTTTTGAAAGGTACTCACCCTGTGGCTTGGGATTTAGCTCAGTGGTTCTGATGCCTGACTTGAAATCTCAAGGTGCCTAGTTTGGTCCCTGATACCCCGCCCCTCAAAAGTTACCCTGCTCTTCGCTTGCTCTTTGGGCAGCCACTGGCCTCCTTCTGAGGTGTAGGATAGAGTCTGCCTTGAAAGAACTATAGCAGAGCCCCTCTGTGACATTGCTGTCCACGACTGGGCCAAGTGCTGACCAACTGGTAACAGGCCACATGGCTCCAGCTGGCATTTCTAGCCTTGTGGTATACTTTACATAGCAATGTCTGGGGCTTCTGTGGTTTGATATTGGACAACTGTGTCAAAACTCCCATGTGCTGTGACTGGGTTAGCACCTCAGGGGACCCCATGTAATTACCATCACACTTCTACCTCGATGTGCTTCGTAGACAGTTACATAGCAATTTTCATAGTTATTAATCCCACAACTCCGAGAGTTTGTTAAAAATGAGGCAACCATACTGCGGAAATTAACTCTTTTGAAGTGAGCCAGAGCTCCAGGTGGCACAATATTTCATTCTGACCTAGTGCTGCCATGGCTGGATGCCATGCCAGCCAGCTCATGGAAGGAGTGAGGACCCATTGCCAAACAGTGTAGTTCATTTAGCTGCTTTTATTTCTTAATCATACCTTTGTTTTGTTTGCTATTTTTAAGAATACACATGGCAACAATACCCACACAGCCTCTGAAGCTATCCAAGCTCCTGTAACAGAATTAAAAATAAAACAACAGAAAATTCAGGTATGGGAGTAATCTATATATAGTTGTTATTAAAGTGTTTGATTGCGCATTCACCATCATCTTTCATCTTTACGAATGCCTGATTCTTTTTCCCTTTGCGTCTCGCATAGCGGTAGACATGGTCTTCCCCTGACCTGACAACAGACTCTGTGTAAGCTCTGTCTAGTGTGAGAGTTAAAAGGCCCTTAGGAAATATATGGGAAGACCCTGAGGACAGACCATTAAGTGAGAAATACTGCTTATCATTCTTCATAATGTGCATTCCCTAATCAGTTGTTGCTGGGCCCATTAACCTTCCATGCCCAGGCTCATGGCACAGCGAGTTGTTTAGTAAGAGGATTCATCATGCTTAACAGAGGCACTTAGGAGGTTCTCTGGCAGCCCAGGGCTAAGCCAAGCATCTCTGTTCTCAGGCACCCATCTCACAGAAAAACAGCCACCAGCTTGCCCCCTTTCAGCCACACAGGACAGTCCCCAGACACTTCCCATGTCCACATGCCCTATGAGACCATCCAGTGTCCTCCTGCCACAGCCTGACATGGGTCCTCAAGGGGTGTACACAGGTGAGGTGAGCTGCCAGCCCCACTTCAGAGAGGCTGCTGCCAACTTCCCGTCTTCTGTCCAGCAAATAAGAAAAGAAAGAAGAGAGGGAAGAAAGACGAGAAAGAGAGAGGGTGGGAGGGACAATAAAAGGATGGAAGGGATAGAGACAAGGAGGAAAAGAAGGAGAGAGAGAGAGGAAGGGAAACAAGAGCAGAAAGGAGGGAGGAGGAAGGCTGTCTTCCAGACAAAATTCAGGTTGGAATGGGTCATAGGAGTGAGGTGACCAGGGACAGATGGCTGTAGAGAAAATGGGTGAGCATCTTGCAGAATTCCAAGGGACACGAGAGACCAAATGGAATCAGGAAGATTTATTACATTGCACACCAGCTCAATGGTCTTGTGCCCCAAGGCTGAGTGATTGAACAAGGAAAGATTCTAGTTTTTATACATTTAGTCCAAGAGGGTGGCCTTCCCAGTGACAAGGGGAGTTTACCGGAATAGGACAGGGGAAAAGGTTTAGTAATTTAGCCTTGTAAGAAGACGTCTTAGCAGTCATAGAGGAACAAAGTGTCATAAACCTCATTTACAGAGCATAAAGTTCCTCAGGGGTTACAAAGCTTCATTTACAGGAATATTTCTCTACGTCATCAGTGCCAGGGGAAGTGAGTAGTCATGGCAAAGCAGGGCGTGGAACCTGAGGGGGGAGCTGCTAGGCCGTTTTCCTCGAAGAGAACCAAGCTTCATTTAGGTACTGCGTTAGGTCCAGCAGCACCGTCATGCAGGCACTTGAGAAAGATGGTCGTCATCAGAACACCATGGGGTCTCTCTGTGGGCCTGTGCTCAAGGCTACAAATGTGTCGTTCAAGGGCTGTGTCCTGTGAAGTGTAGAAAATTTTTACTACTTTATGTAAGGCTCCTAAGGCTTCCTTTACCTTCAGTTTTAAATCTTCTATGCCACTCAAAATCCTTGAGTTTGAAAGTGTATCCCAAGTGCAGCTCATAGAGGACTCTCGACTTCATGTCATCCTGGGAAATGCCTCTTGGGGACCCCAGATCACCTCTTGTTAACTTTTATCAATAGGTGCTGTAAAGATCATTTTATTTAATTGGTGCAGAACTCACCATCACGCTGAGCTCTATTCATAGCTGGTGTTTCATTTTGTAATTTTGAGATGAGGTCTCTCTAAGATGTTGCGTTGCGTTTCCCGGGCCAGGGTCACATTTTGCATCATCCTGCTTTATCCTTCCAGGGATTACAGGCAAGCACCTGGATGCCCAGCTACGACAACCACTTCTTCAGTAGCAGTGACAATCCTCAGGCCCCCTGAAGGCTTCTATTTCTAGATCAGAAACTTCCCATTCTCCCGCCCAGCCTTGAGAACAGGAGCAGAGTATCTGCTGATCTTATACAGGCTCTGAGACACATCACTGTGTGCGCAGGAAACCTGACAGAGCGTGTGCCTGGGCCACCCTAGTTGACAAGACACACCGAGCTCCACATGCCTAGGCAAGCCCCAAAGTCACAGAGCTGGGTTGGACAGCTGTGGAAGATTTTGGAGATGGAGCCTGAGCGCCAGGTGCAAGTCACACAACAGGGCCCTTCCTCCAGGCCCTACTGCCCCTCCCACCCCCCGGGTTTACCATCCTCAGTGTGGCACAGGTTGAAGTGGTTCTTCCATAGGTCTAGCCTCCTGCATACACAAGGACAACACCATTTCACATGTGTTTTGTTGGGGGTGGGTGCATGTAGTTTTGACAAGTCCAAAAAGTTACGAGGGTATAATTAGCATCAGCTGACATGCATTAAACAACCAGGAAGGGCTGGGATCTCCGGGGCTTGCAGCCCTTTTCTCTCCCACTATCTTTCTCCTCCCAAACTCAGGTGTGTTGTACTAGGGCGTATCAGGAGCCAGACTGGATGTGGACTGGCGAGGAAGAGCTATCTCTCCCCAAGAAGCAATGTCTATATTTTTGTCTGCTTGGTCAAAACTCTCTTATCTCATTATGCTATTATTTTTGTGATATAATATTAATAATTAGTCATAATTAATAAATATGATTGTAACATAATTAGGTGAGAATTGAAATGGAAAAGCCTGGCCGCATAGCATTGTATTTACAGTTCTACAGTGAATACTTCTGATAATGACACCTTCCCTGTGGAACACTTGGGTATTGTTGGGACAACAGGATGGGAAAGAAGATACACCTGGTGATGGGGGGACGCCCTCTCATGCACCTGACACCTAGTCTCCAAGCATCTGCTGCCATGGAAACAGCTAATGGTCCATTCCTGCCTTTTTCTTCCTCGAGGAGGATGATTTATAAAGAGCTAGGGTCTCAGAAGGGTGCAGAGCTCAGAAGAGTGGTTCCCAGAGGTGCATGAGCTGACCCCAGGGGAGCCCAGATGGTCTAGATCAGTATAGGCCAGTGAACCCACACCAGGTGGTAGCAGGGAACACTGAGCCTGGGGGCTGCTGAACTGTCTGAGCATCAGAATGAGGGGCAACACCCCCATCCTTGGCCTTGTACTGGTCCTGGTTTGTTTGTTAGAGTGGAGCCTGTGTGGGGGTGGGGAGGTGTGTGTGGGTAGCTCCAGTCACTAGACAGGCCCGGGGAGGTGTCCAAGCAATGGCCAAGCCCCAAGAAGAAGCACAAGGGAGGAGGGGAGAGGAAGGCAGGTCCTCCAGGCTCTCATCTGTGACCTTCTGCTAGCTCCACCTACACAGCCCCAGAAATGACCTCCTATCTCAGGGCTCGAAAGCTGAGCCCGCCCGAGGCAGTGAGATTGGTGGCATGGGAAAAGCGCCTTGCTTACTTTGAACAGAGCAAATCCCAACATAAACCCCTGGGGTTAAACACTTCTACTCTATGAAGAAAGATCTGCTGCCTTTAACAGAAGGACTCCATGGTCAGGCTTTGCATTTGGCCTGGAGCTGGATTCTTACTAGGAGTGATCAGAACTCTTAAGATGGAAGTCTTCTGATCTTCATTTTATAAAAGCCTAATAATTTACCTTGTGACTTTTATATTACCTATTCCAACTAGAATTAATTTCCTTAACTTTGACCCAGGGAAGGGCAAAGGAAGGAGGATGTTTTAAAAGCGGGAAACCTACCAAGTGTTCCATAAACTTCCCCAAGGATGGCAGTGAACCAGATTCATTGCTTTATCGATCACTGAAGGAAAAAAAAAAAAAATCTCATGCTGCCTTCAGGATGTAAATGCATCGGAAGCTGACTCTTCTAACAAAAATCTACTTTGTATATTTGGATAAATTTAATTTCTATGCCCTGTTAGAGATTTTTCAAATAGTACATTGTGACCTTGTGTCTATGTTATCAATGGGGATCTGTCCCCATTGAGCACTACTTGGCATTGCCCCTCACATGACAGATACGAAATCCCTTGGTGTCTTCAGTGGTTGGGTTCCCTCAAGATACCAAAACGATCCCCTGGTCCTTTATTAAATCTGATCAGAATTTGTGTATAACCTGTGCACATTTTTCCTGTATTATAAGTCATTTCCAGAGGACTTAAAACTCCTGGTACAATGCAAATACTACAGCAATAACTTACAATGTGTTATTTAGGAATTAAATACAAGATAAAAGAGCTGCAGATATAATTTTTCACTCATATTTTTGATCCACTGACTCCAACATATGGAGGGCCGCCTGTTGTATTTAGCATCCCCTTTGTTCAACAGGAAGCACATAATGTCTCTCTTTGTTGTGTTTCATTCTGGACTCCACAGGCCAGGCTATGTGTGACTCTCATTGTCCTCCACAGTGCCCAGTGCATTGTGTTCCCCAGCAGTAGCTCGTCCTTATAGTAAGTTAATTTAGATCCCAGTTCCAACATGTTTCAACTGCTGTCCACAAACATGAAGGGCAGCTGGGTATAGGAAACAGCAAGCCAGGGAAAAACGAGAACACATACAGGTGACGGTGGAACCTTATCTACCTGTCTTATGAGGTGGGGCAGGAGTGATGATCCTGGAGCAGAATGGGAAGTTTCTCTAGGATAAGATGTGTGAGCTAATCTGTTGAGAGGATGAGAAAGGAGGGGGGGTGGTGGGGAGAAGAAGGTCACTTGTCCACAGGAAGGGGTTGAGATTTGACTGGGAAGCAGGTACTCCAATGAGTAGTCACAGCAGTGGACAAAGGGGAGGCGGGAACAGACCAAGCCCTGTGGGTGTGAAGTAGAGACAGGATGGAGGAAAAACAGAAGCAGTACGGATGGAGAGATTCCCTGCTCCAAAGACGTCCAGATTGGCATGCTTAAGCTTGTCTGTGTTAATCTCATGTGGGTGAGGGATGCATTGCACCGCACTGCTGTGTCCATTTCTGGGGAAAACATGGACCTGTGTACTCTTTCATAAATGGGACTGGGGTGGGTCACATTTGCCTCAGCTATGGATCTGAATCATCTTTTTGGTGTTCATAAATTAGAATCATTCCCTTATTTTTGTCAGCTGCCTATCACTCCATTTTAGTTTGGTACCAAATGTTATGTATGCTGTGTATTTGTATTTGTGAGATGATCCAGTTTGGGAGTTGTTTTGGGTTTGGGCCATCATGACTAAACCTGCTATGAACATTCATACTGGTTTTAAGGGGAATACAAGTTTTTCATTTCTTTTGGGTAAGTACCTCAGTTGCGTATATTAAATAGATGCTTCATTTCATGAGGAATCACCAAAGTGTTTTCTAAAGTGGCCGCACCATTTTATATTTCCCCTAGCGGTGCATGAGAATTCTAGTTGCCCCACGTCTCTGCCAAAGCTTTTAAAAAGATTCTTACCAGTATAGGTGTGTTGTTTTAGTTTGCCGTTTGTCTTGGTTACTTCCCTTATCCCTGGGCCAAAATACCTGACTTTAGGGAAGAGATACTTATTTTGACTCAGCCCTTAGCGGGCTCCAAATCAGGATGGTTATGGCGGAGAAGCACGGTGGAGGAGAGCTGCTCATGGCCAATTGGCAGGGCGCAGAAAGAGTGGAGAAAGGAGCCAATAAGGGAGACACCTTCCAGGCCACGCCCACCTCTTCCAGACAGGCCCCACCCCTAGTATATCATTTAGATATTAACTTGTCAGTGAATAAATCCACCAATGAATATAGTACCTGATGATTCCAATCACCTCCCCAAAGCCCATCTATAATTACATGAAGTTTTGGGCCACCTCTAGATATAAAGCATAATACATTTCTCTGTGACCGATGATGCTGAGTCTCCTTTACTTATGTGGCATCTGTATATCTTTAGTGAAGAGACCTGTCCAGAACTTTTGACCACTAAAATTAGGCTGTTTGTATCTTATTGAGTTCTGAGAGCTCTTATTTTGAGTATTCTACATATAAGTCCTTTGTAAGACACATGATTTTCTAATATTTTCTTCCTGTCTGTTCCTTGTCTTCTCATTCTCTTTATAGTATGACTTTCAGAGAGAAAAATACTTAAACTTTGATGAAATCCAATTTACTTTTTTTTTTTTTTTGTAGTCTTGGGGGTTAAACCTAGGCCTATACACAGACTAGCCAGGTGCTTTACTACTAAATTATGCCCTAATCCCCAGTTTATCAATTCTTTTCCTTTTGGATAATGGTTTTGTTGTCTTAACTAAGAATACTTTGTGTAACCCAAGGACAAAAACAGGATTTTCTTCTAGGTATTTTTAAAAGTATTATACCTTTTATCTTTTACATTTATGGTACGTAGGCCCCATTTTGAAGTCATCTTTATTCAGTGTGAGACACAGGGTGGGGCTCTTTTTTTCCTATAGATGCTTGATTGTTCAGCATCATGGGTTTAAAATATTTATCAACTTTTTAACATGCAAGTCTCAATGTGCCCTCCAGCCTCTGTCCTAAGATGTCACCTCTTGGAGGTTGTCGTGTAGAAGTCCCACTGCCATGTCATAGGATAACATCCTTTCCTCTGGAGTGTCTGACACGTTCAGGAAGAACTTCCAATCTTCTCCACCCAAGGTCTTAAGAGTGAATTTTCTCTAGGGCTGGGGATTTAGCTCAGTGGTTCTGGCATCTGTCTTGCAAGCGCAAGGACCCAGGTTCGATCTCCGGTAACTACATACCATACTGGGTGTGGAGACTCATACCCACCAGCAATCAGTACCACATACCACAGTGCCGGGTGTGGTGGCTCACGCCTGTAATCCCAGCACTCGGGAGGCGGAGGCAAGAGGATTGCTGTGATGTGAGTTCCAGGCTGAGCTCAGGGCCAGCCTGAACTACAAAAAGAGACCCTGTCTCAAAAAACCTAAAAAAAAAAGAGTGAATTTTCTCTAATGTCTTATTATTTGATGTTTAATCTTTAAGCCTTTCATCCATCTGTAATTACGTTGCTACAAGGAGTGGCTTAGAGATTTGGTTCTATTTTTCAGCAATTGCTAGGTCTGTAGTTTAACATGATCTAATCCTTCTTCTCTTTTATGTGCTGTTTAAAAGCACAGTTATGGCAGCAGAGTAAACACTGTCCTGAGTCTCCTCTCTTCATCCTCTCTGTTGTTTTGATACTTCATTCCTTTTCTCCTGTCTCTCTTCATTCCCTGAGAGCACACTGCACAGGTAGCACACATTCTATAGAATCACAAGACAGAGTCACACTGTGGACTCTGGAAAGAAGGGATGCAAGATCGTTTGTGTCCCCAGCACCCAGATCATAGTTCAGTTCCAATACACAGGGATAGCCATCGTCAGAGAAGCCAAGTGCACATGGAAATACAGAGAAAGCGCCTGGGAGCTAACCTTGGGGAAGGTAGCTATGGATGGAGTATCCTCTATAGGCAGCCAAAGCGCCAATTCCTCCATCATTCCATTCCTGCTTCCACAGCACACTGTTTGGCATAATATAGTCCTCTTTTTTTTAAGGTTTTCCTTGCATTTGGGGGTTAACAGTTCTTGTTCTAATCCACAATCTCAGACCAGATGTTTACTGTGCTTGGTTTCCTTTTCTTCAGTAGATATTTCAGGGTTTTTTTTTTTTTTCTCCTGAAGATCTAATGAAGTTTATATTTGT
>PVIR01016853.1:21074-36033 GCA_004026965.1 Petromus typicus
CCTTGCGCTTGCAAGACAGGCGCCGGAACCACTGAGCTAACTCTCCGGCCCCAATAGATACATTTTTAATTTCATTTTCTTGTTTGATTGCATGGGCCTGTACTTTGCAGAAATGTTAAGTATTGGTAATGCGACCAGACTCTCATTTCCTATTCTTGAACTGAATGAAAGTGATGTAGTGTCTTATATTTAAACATGGTGCTGCCTTTGACTTTATATATAAAATTGAATAATATTAAAATACTCTCAGCTGATCCCCTTTTCACTGAGCAATTTTGTCTGATAGAATACATGTCCTAGGTTGGAGCTACAGCTCAGAGGTAGAGTATTTGCCCAGCATGTGCCATTGAGCAGCACCCTGGGTACAATCCAGCACCATACATACACACAAAAGTCTATATATTTACAAAAGCTTGTGAATATTGAAACACTTTACCGCTGAAATAAACCCCATTTTGTCTTGTGTATTATTTCTATAAAACCCCTATTTGAGTTCCTTCTGCTAATAATTGGAATAGTTTGTACTATTTGTTTGCTAATGGAACCCCTTACAAGTTCCCTTTCCTATAAGAATATCATATTGCTAACTTGGTTTCATGTCAGTCAAACCCTTTGGCTTTTGTCAAGTTCTTTTAGTCTCAATTCTTGTCACCTTTAGGGTGACTTTGGATGTCTGATCCACAGCTTCACACAAAAGCACAAGAGCATTTTTAATATTATTTTGACATTTCCTGAAAGCTTTGCCCAAAGAAGGACTTGGTTGCAGGTTGTGGTATATGAAAGCTGACCCCAGAGAAGAGTGGATGGAGCAAGGGACACAGAGGAGGGTATTCCCAAATAGTGTCTTGTCCAGATCTCTGCTGTGGGTCTAAAGGTACTTCTGAGAAGCTACAGTTTGCCCCTCTGTAGGAGTGTTGGCTCCCTGGGTGGAGCCAGGAATCCTCTCTGCCTGCTGCTCTGCTTCATCATGAACAGAAAGCTGCCCCCGGGCATTAACACCTCCAGCCTCAAGCTGTTTTCGCCAGCAGTAGGCCTGGGCTTTATCCTGGTGGAGGCAGAAAGACAGTGTACTTGAGGTACAGAGAAAGGGCTGCAGCCTAGATAGGGGACTGGCCACTCCTCTGTTTTCAGGCTTAAGAACAATTTATTGGGAGGCAGTAGTCTCCAGCTTTTATGTTCTGCCATCTTCCCAGAATTCCCCAGCTGCTCCTCTGCCCAGTGCACCGCTCCCATTGTCCTCCAGGAAAAGCTGCAGATCAATCGCCTCTTATCATTTCCAATTCTGGGAGAAGCCAACCATCTCCCCAACCTCCTGGTTACAGTCTCTTGGCTCTTATCCTCAGACAAAGTGCCAGGAGGCCTTTCGGAACAAATCCATGGAAAATAAGCTCATGGAAAATGAGTGAAGATTAGTAAACGTCTGTGTAAGACACAGAGGTGGAACATGGGAGGCATATCTGCAGAGGACCTGAGGATTTGCAAAATCTGGGACTATCTGCTCACTCAGGTCTATGAGACTGAACTAGAAATTGTCACGAAATTATGGAGAAATGAGTACATTTTTCACTATTTGATATGGAGGAACAAGGAGGAAATGGAGCTATGGCTGTAATGGAAAACAAGTTGAAAAAATTGCAAAAGCTGAGGGGAACGTGCAGGGGCCAGGGAATGGGGCAGACTTGCCTGGGTGTAGCACCTGCGTTTACCTGACTCCCTGTCATTGGACAAGTCTCTTCTCTTCTTAGATCCCAGCTTCTGATGTGTAAGCAGAGGAGCTGAGCGAGGTCACACCAGCTCGGGCAGTCCGAGAACCTTAGTCTGAAGAACTGCTCACCTCCGTATGGAACCCTGAGCCCTGGAAGTTCTAAGACAGGGATTGCCGCTGATGGTGATGAGCATCTGGGTTAATCTAAGCCACAAAATATTTATCATGTTTTTCCCAGGACAGAAGAAGGGGATGTGTTTTGCATCCCTTTACAGTATGATGTCCCAGTTTCTAGCTTTCTGTGAAATAGTTCCTCTTTCTGGGAAGTTGTAGCATGCAGTCCTCATGTGTTGTGACTAACAGCTGCAGTTTTCAGGATTTACAAGAGGAAAAATTATACTGTGGACATCATGACCCCCTTCTGCATACACGCTCCTTCAGCCCTTCCTTCCATGTTGTCATGTATGTAGGGAACCCAGGGAAGACAGGTCGCTGGGACACAACAGGGGTTCTGAAACCAAGAAGCGAAAAAGGGCAATTTATATTTTTCCTAAACAGAAACAAAAACCAAGGTGCCCAGTGATATGCACGGTGGTGGGGCCACCGGAAATGAATGTTCTGAATGAGGCTGCCTTGAGTCAGTGGTGATTCGGGAAGCTTTGAGGCTGGAGTTCTCCTCCCACCTGAAATACCTCTTGCCGCCTTTGGGAGGGCAGGCACCTGCTGCAATATGACCCGACCCCAAACCACTCTCTATGAAGTTGTCAGAGACTCAAAGGATGTGGCTAGAACGTTGCGCCAGGCTGAACTGGATGGCTCTAAACAGCCACAAAGAAACTGGGACGTAGGCAGGATCCTGTGCTTAGATGCCAAGCGATGGGTCTCATCACAGCCTGCTCCCATTGGGCAACAACCAGGGCAGAGGCGCTGCACAGGGTGGTCTGTGCTGTTACTTGGATAGACCAGCTGGCTGAGGCCTAAGTCCCCAGGAAAGTATCAACTACAGCAGCAAGGTGCTGATTCTTGTGCCTCTCGTGGGGACATCAGAAACTGTTCCCAGCTGAATTCTGCCCAGGCACTTTCTTTGCTATGTGCAGTTGTGACTCCAGAAACTTTGGATGGGTGTTCAGGGGGGAAGGAGGGTAATATTTCAGGAATGTGCCTTGGAGCTGGGTTTGGGAGAAAAACACACCATATTTACTTAGATGATTCGCTTTCTCTGGGGTATGGGGCTGACCAAGTTATGAGGAAGTGGATGCCACAGCACTGTGCCTTGTCACCCACACCAGGGATCTGTTCCTGGGAAACCCAAAGAACATCAGAATGCCAGGCTCACCACCCCTCCGGGCACCCGCGAGACCTGGCTAAGCTTCTTTCTTCCTGTTTTAGAGATTATGAGTATTTGATGGAATGCCTCCTTTATTCATTCAACAAATATTTTATCAAGTCTTATGCTTAAGGGAGCGAAGGGGGGAAGAAGTTTGCGGCTAGGAAGTCTCTCAAGGAATTGCAATATTTACGCCTTGCAAATGCTGAAACGTTCAGGCCCCATACACAGTCATTTTTTTTCTTTTTTAACCTAAGTGCTTGTAAAGACTTCTTTGAAATGTGGGACAATTATGCAAGCCAAAAAAAAAAAAAAAGTATCTAGAGCAAATATTTAACTTTGCCTTTGGTATGTTGAAGTCACCAGCACATGCAAGTCTCTCAGGCATGTCCCAGAAGACTGACCTAAAAAATACATGTACCTGGATATACTCATTTTGTGTGTGTGTGTGATGGGGGAGGTACAGATTCTTTCGCCTAGGGTTAGGTTGCTTTTGGGACGTTGGTGCCGGACCTCTATCTACAACAGCCCAAACCCCTAAGTGAAGATCCTGGGGTCAGCAGATACCTTCCCTTTTCAGATTACTGAAAAACATAGGACACGGAGACCTCAATAGCCTAGGCGGAGAAACACAGTTCCTACTGGGCGAAGTTAGCAGTGAATTCTGGAGTCAAGAGGAGTTCCAGGCCAGGAGCACACAGGGACCGGGACCGTGCCAGAGCTCCGAGCTGAGGGCAGAGGCTCCTGACAGGCTCCTTTGGGCTTGGGCAAAGCCAGGAATTCAACTCCGGAGTCCAGGGTAAAATAGGATGCCTGGGCCACTGCTGAGGGTTCTTGTCCTCTAGGACTTCTCTGAGCAGCCAGCGGCTCTTCTACTTTGGCCCTTTCGGCCTTTGCGTGGCTCGCGGGGCAGCTGTGGGGACAGATCTCACACTGCTAGGCAGAAGGTGCCCAGACCTGGCGGCCTGGAAAGCCCCAGCCTGCAAGTTGCCCAGGTACAAAGTTTCCCCGTGCTCTGCCGACGCTTCCTGTGCACCCAGGCTCGGCTTCCCAAACCCTATTAAAATATCCCAGGGTGGGAGCCGGTCGCGTTCGGGATAATCGTGCAGAACGGGCTTGACGCGAAGGCACTTTCTGGCCCGCCGGGCCGCTGGGGGAGGGGGTTCTCGGGCCACGCAGCCCGCGGCGGGGCGGGGCGGGGCGGCTCTCGGCGCCTGGGCGCCTCCAGGGGTTGCTACAACAGACCCCGCTCGCTAAGCGGGAGCTGCCGGGGCAGGTGAGGCGGCGGCCAGAGGGGCAGCGCGGCCGCTTCGGCAGGCGAGAGGACCCCTGCTCCTGCGCCGCGCCACCCCCAGCCCCCGGTCGTGGGCTGTCGCACGGGGCGGGGCCGCAGCCCTCCTTTGCCGACACCTGAGCGGCTGCGGCAGCGGCTCCCGCGCCCCGGGTCCTCCGCGAGCCAGGTGAGCGCGGACGCGGCCCTACGCGGGGGCTCGGGCCGCCCCCAGCGCCGGCCGCGGCGCGAGCAGGTGAGATCGCAGCCGGGGCCGCAGGGCGCGGCGGGCGCGAGCTACAAACGACAGTAGGTGGCCCCTAGGTACCCAGCCCTGCTTTCTGAGCCATTTTGGGAGCGCCTCATTGCCGGAGCACTAACTAGCTGGTAAGCGCAGATCCCGAGCCTTAGAAGCGGGGGGCCGAGGGGGGCTGGGGAGAGGACGCGCGAGCCCAGGTGCGGCTCGCTTCTCTGAAGACACCCCGCCCCCACGGCTCCCTGCGGGGCAAGAACCCGCTTTAAAAGCTTTGGGAGCGGCGTGGGCGCTGAGCGCGGGAGTCCCCTCCGTGTTCTCTGCCGCCTCTGGCTCTTCCTGCCCCTTCCCCTGGGACGGCGCAGGTGGATCAGCCTCCGCCCCTCGCTTGGCTCTGCCTGCCTTTGGTCGCCGTCCGCCTCTCGGGGACTAGGGCCAGCAAACCCGGCGGAGGAGCGGACGCGGGGCCGCCAGGGGGCGCAGACCCTGCCACAGTGCGAGGTCCCTAGAGACTCCGCTGCGGTCACCTCAGCCCTACACCGGGCACCCCCAGCCAGGAGCGCGCTTCGGCAGCAGCCGGCTCTGGGAAGCTGGTGCCGGCGCTCCGGGTGCCGGCAGGGAGCTGGCGGCTGTGGCGCCCCAGTCTCCGGGTCGCGTGCAGCTCCCGCCGGGTGCCCGACCCCGGCCGCCACGCTCTCCTGCAGGGCTGTGGGGACCCGGCGGGCGCAGGGGAGCGGCCCCCGCGTCCGGCCGCCACCGCCTGTGAATTATGCAGAAGGCTGGCACCGGTGCGCTCGAGTTGCTCAAGTTTCCCTGGCAACTTTCGCCCGGGCATCCCTCCTCCCCCGCGGCGGGCAGCTCCGCCTGCGCACCCGCGGCCCAGGCGCCTCCACCGGGCGGCCCCGGCGAGCCGAGCACTGGGAGCACCCGGAGCACTCCCGAAGACGCTGACCTCGCACTCGCCCCCTGCGCGGGGGCCGCCGACTGAGCCAGCAGGGGCGACCCCTACGACTCGCGCATTGACTCCTCTTCCAGGACCAGCAGGTGTGGGGCTCGCCGTGGACCTCGTCTCCAGGGTCCCAGGTCACCTCCGGGGTACTCGGATCGCGGTGGACTTCGCCGTCTGCGCCTGGAGGGCGAGGAGATCTCCCGTGGGATCTCGCCGCCCGGGTGCGGAAGTCGCCGTATACTTCGCCTCCGGTTTACTGGGTACCGGGGTCGCGGGTGGACCGCACCGCCGAAACCCGGAGTAGAGGCGCTGCGCCCTTCCTCCTATCTGTGCGTGGACCTTCTGTTCTGGGTGGGTGGCTCGCGGACAAGGTTCTCGTTTTCTGTGGGGCTGGGGTCGCCCAGAGACCAGCGGAATGGTTCTAGTCACCATGAATTTTGGCAGCTGAGCTTTTAAAGGGAGTCGAAGCGGCTAGGTGGAGGGTTAGGCCAGAATACGTGGGGGTGGGGGTGGGGTGGGGGTGGCTGCAGGCCTAGAACAGTCCTGGAAGCCCTCCGAGACCGTCCGAAAATACTATCGTGGCTTCCACGTGGAAATTCGAGGTAGTAAATTGGATAGGAGTGTGACCTCTTTCTCGTCTGAAATTCGTTTGAACGTTAAATGAGGTCAATCAGCTAATTAAGTTGAGCTCCTGGAAGCGGAGAGGTAATTTTGGAACTCCCTGTAGGGAATGTTGGTTTGACCTCTACCTGGAATTCGACCCTCGACCTCGCCGGACTGACCAGGGAGCTTTTGCTGGCCAGGGATCTAGCAGAGATCAGCGTCCAGTTCTCCTGCTGTCCACATTTAGTAATAGTGATGACCCACTGCGCGTTGGGCAGGAAACCTGGTACTTGGGGGTGTCGGGCGTCTAGAGGGGCCTGCATTTGGAGACCCGAGTTTTTCAACCACTTGTAGGTCTCAGCAGGGCTGCCTCTGATACAAGAGTGAATCTTCCATTGCATGGGCAGTAGGTGGAGGAAACTTTGGAGAGCTAATTACGGCAGGGTGGTGGATGCCACTACTTTAAGGAAGGTGAATAGGTGATAACTGTAGGCTTTTACCCCCCAGAAATCAGAGTCCTTAAAATAGGGCACTAGAGACGCTTGACTCAGTCCAAATGAGGCTATCTTAATGGTAGCTAGATGTTACAACCCCTGGGAGCAATGTTCTCAAGGAAACGAATTCCATTATCACGCTAGGAAAACTTCCAAGAAGGAGGAAATGGGTGGAAGCCGGTTCATTCTCTGGGTCCCTAAGCAGGAGGCTGGGATTCGGGCGTCAAAAGAGCTCTTTATGAATAAGCTGATGTGGCTTCAAAGGCAGGTCCCAGGGGAGCCTGTTGACAGCCCTTGGCTACTCTTCACAAATTTAGATCCTGAACAGGGCGGGTGAATCTCTGTGCTACTGTCTTGAGTACCTTTTGCCTTAGTAAGCCTTGTTCATAGTCGGGTAAGCTGCCTATAGATGCTCCTGGCTTACTTGGTCATTGCTCTGGACTGTGAGTGTGGCCCCCTGCTGGTGTCATGGGCTCCCCGAATCCAGGGGATTTGGTCCTGGGCCTGGGAGGGTGGGACCTGGATATCTAGGAGATGGAATTATTGAGGCTGGATTCAGGTAGGAGGAAATCTGGCCAGGGGAAGGTGAGGAAATTGCAAGATAACACTGCATTTTATAGTTCAGTGATTAGCAGGGAAGTGAAACAGACTAGCCCAAGAATGGACCTGTGTACAAAACACTCCTACCAGTGGGCCTTTGTAGAAAAGCTGTTTCTTAGGATGTTTTTTTATTAATGAGTATGTAATACTCAAGTTCTGGGGTTTTGGGGTTCCTGCAGGCTCCTGTGCTTAATGGGGAATTATCTGAAGTGCGGCACTTTGTGGGAGCTATTGTAGGGCCTGGGGGGGTGCCCCCACTTTAGGAGCCCTTGGTGTCTATGATCAACAGCACTTGGCCCTTGAAGTCTTGCTGGGCTGATAGCTTCCTTCTGAGCTTGACAGTGGCTCTTACAGCAGCCAGGAGGGCTCGGCCTGAGGGAACTGACCCTTCCAGTGTCCTCAGGAGGCCCTGGTCAACCTTACCCACTGTGAACCTGTGGGAGGGACGGCTTAGACTCGACCCAAGGGGCCTCATTAATTTCCTGAAACTGTCTACCTGGACTGTGAGGGAGCTTGGTGAGCAGAGAAGGAAATACTGCACACAGGTCTGTCTGTTTCACCTTTGGAGCCCCCAAGCCCTCCTCTTGCACTCTAGGTAAATGAATTACTTACTGAGAGATTGGGAACAGATTGCGCCTCTGGTCTCTTGACCCCAGGCCCCATGCCCTTTGTGTAGAGTTGTAGCACCTGGAACTGGGGCCTGCCTTTTTCGCTGGCACAGCTGATCTGGGGCCTGTTTAAATTTCTCCACCTATTGCGTTGAAATGAGCTCGGGATCACCACTGAAGGGCCCGCTGCTGCGTGCCAGGCCTGGAGCTGAATGCAGGTTGCTGCCCCTGGGCGTGTTGAGGGCGGTGGGGACAAACAGGAGTGTCGTGACAGTTAGTTCATGTGCCCAGGAGTTGACAGAAATGTCTGTTGGCTTTTATAACTCACAGCAAGTGTCCCGAGTGTGTGTGTGTGTGTGTGTGTGTGTGTGTGTGTGTGTGTGTGCATGCATGCATGTGTGTGCGCGTGCACACAGAGGAGGGAATCTAAAAACAGCTGGAAGAGGTCTGAGTGGTTCAACTGCATTCCCGGGACTGTTACCTTTGGCAGAGATGATGCAGTCCCAGTTCCCAGGGGGTAAAGTAGCACCGGAAGGAAGGTGTGATAGTAAGAGTCCACAGCTGGGATGTGGAAACCTTGCTTTCTCTGCACTGGCTACCTTTTCTTGAGACAGGGTCTCTCTAAGTTGGAGCAGTGTTCGTCCTGTGTGAGTTCCTGGAGTAGTACTACCGGACTAGCTGGGACCATAGGCATGTGTCCCCGTGGTGAGCTGCTCTTGCTGTATCGTAAGTCTCACTAAATGCTGGGGAGAGTCACCGTCAATTACAATTCTTGTTTTACAGATTAGGATCCTGAGGCCCCAGGCAGTGAAATCACTGCTTGTAAGTCTTTCAGATAATGTATTGGGGCTGGGACTGCTTCCGATATCTTTGAGGAGCCAAGCCTTGAGGCTCCCCATACTTCCAGGACATAGAACCCATCACCTACAGGAAAGTGCAACCAGAAGACAGTGGGAAGATCAGTGGTCTTGTTTCTGTGACATGAAATTGAGTGATAGTCAGCAGGTAAAAACCAGTTTCTGATCGGATTTCTTCCTCTTTTTCTTCCTTTCTCCTCTTCTCTTCCTCCTCACACTATTGTTGCTCTAGAACTTTATTTTTTTTATTTTAAATTTTGAGACAACGCCTTGCTGTTACTAAATTGCTTGATTGGGGTTCTAATTTATGATATTCCTGCTCTCAGAGGGCTGGTAGCTTACACCACCACGTCTGGCTGTCTGATCAGATTTCTTGATATGGTTTTGGTTGTGGCAGAAAGCAGGTTCAGGAATTGGTTCGACCAGCTGTTTGTCTCATTGGCACTTGGGGGGAATGCTGGGGTTGTCTTCGGGATGCCTCTGCCATAAGCCTTCCTGCAAGGGGTTCAAGGTGGGGAACATGTCTATCCTTGCTCAGTGCTCAAAACCTGCACAGTGGCTCAGGAGTAGTAACCTGGGTCACTGGCTGCATGGCCCCAGGACGGGTTACTGCTGCACACACGTCACTTCCTGGGAGATTAAGGTCTTAAACGCCTGCCAGCTGTTGGGAGTTTTTGGGTAGCAGCAGCCACAAGCAGGGTCCCCCTGATTAGCTGCCAGATGTCAATGCTGAACTGGGGCCTCTGTACATACAGAGGACAGGGACAGTGTATGGGAGTGCAGTGTCCAGGCATCTCCCTGGGCCCTTGGGAGCAGTGCAGTGAGGCCATGTGGGTTGAGTCAGGCCATAAACCCCTCAAGAGAGGCTACGGATTCCAAATGGTGGGCCTCAGGGGTTCAGGCAGAGTCCTGGCCCCATCTGGGAAATACTGATGCCCAGGTGTCCTAGGGATTCTGTTTGTAAGCATTCTGGGATAACACCTTGAGAAACTTCAAGTTTTTAGGGGGCAGGACAATTGAAGAAGGTCATAGGAGGTGATTTCTGCCCCGGGACAGTGACACTTAGATGAAGATAGGGACAGATGTTGTCCCTTCTGAGCTCTTCCCCAGCCCAGGCCTCTCAGCCTAGAGCCTCATAATTGCCCTGTAGATTTGAGGATGTCCTGCTAGAGTGGGGAATAGGTCAGGGCTGGCCTGGCTGCTTCCCTAGGGCTCTACTTGGATACTTGATACCTGGGTCTGAAGAGAGCAGAGTCGAGAAATAGGGATGCGGATGGATGAGATGGTAGGAGGCCCGGAGCCCAGGAAATGGGGTGCATGTCTTTCCCAGCAGAGCTCAGGCCCAGAGTCCACACAGGCCAGGAGCTCAGCATTGCCCAGGCTGGTCTGCAAGGTAGAATGGGAGCCCCCACACCTTGAGTTTTCTGCAGATCTGCTGCTGATCCCTCAGCATGGAGGGTCTTGCTGAGGAGCACTTGTGAGCGGGGCTCAAGGGCCTAGGGATGGTGGAAGATAAACATCCTGACGATGGGAAAGCATCATGGTCGTTGCCTCATCTTGGTTCCTGACTGCTTCCCTCAGTATCATTCAGCAATAAGGCACAGAAGCCATCACACCACTGGCTTCCTGGGGAGATTGCACACAGAACAGCAGCTCTGTTTTGGGTCCAGTGCTGGCACTACAGCCTTGGGATGATGTGTCCCTGGCTGGTGGCACATGCCCACACCTACTAGGATTATTCGACTTTGGGTATTTAGCAAGCAGGTGCAGGGAAGTGTAAGGTGAAGGCCAGGGGTAAACTGAGTTTTCTATGGAATGTGAACCAGAGCCCAGGTGGGGCTGGGAGTAGAATTCCTGAAGACGTTGACAGCCAGGCTAGATTGGCTGTTAATAATTTCCCAAACAAGGGGACAGGAATAAGTGCCCTGTTCCTGCAGCTCCTTGAAGTTCACTGATGCGTGTTCATCACATCCTTGGAAGTGAGGAACATGGTCTGTTGCTAAAGCAACAGGAAGTCCTGCCTTTGGTTTGTTTGCATCTTTGGAGTCCCTGTGGGGGATGCCTCTGGAGTTTAAGCGGCTCATGCTGAGTGCTGGTGGGTTTTCTCTGTGGTCTGCACAGGAAGCCGTGGGGATTGCTCTGTCTTTTTAGAGTCTGCCTGTCTTTGGCAGTGTGGGAGACGGATGACTACCTCCGCCTAGGTTAAGGACTGGAGATGTGCCTGTCAGGATACCAGGGCACTGTGGACCCCAAAGCTGTTACATGCTTAGCTGTTTTTTAAACAGAGACTCGCTTTGCAGTTTAGGCTGGCTCTGAGCTTACTATGTAGCCAGGCGAGCCTGGAACTCATTGCAATCCTCCTGCCTCTGCTTCCTGAGTGCTGGCATTATAAGCATGAGCAACCACACCCAGCATTGTGGTATATGGTACTAATTGCTGGCGGGCTTGGCTCACCACACCCAGCATTGTTGTATGAGGTTACCTGAGATTGAACCCAGGCCCTTGTGCTTGCAAGGCAACCACTGGAACCACTGAGCTATATTCCTGGCCCCAAGCTTAGCTGTTTGAGAGCGAGTGGCCTCATGGTGCCCATGGATGGATATGAAGGGCAGGAATTGGGTGTCCTGGGCCACTGTCCTCCAAGCCCCTGCTCTGTAGGGGTGGTAGGAGCACCATGAGCCCAACAAACTCAGTTATCTCCTGCCATCTACCTTCCCACATGGTGAGATACTGATGGTGACCATGGGCACCCGACCCTCACTGCTTTCCTGACGTAGAGCCACACATCATCCCCACCACAGCTGTGGGTGGACTCTGGGATCACTGTGCCCCTCCCTCAGGCCACACATTGGGAGCTGGCTGAAGGAGCATAAGCCCAGCCTTGTGGATAGAGTGGACTTGAATACCAGCTTTTACATGTTCCCAGGTGGATGTTTTGAACAGTGTATATCCCTTTTCTCACCTGCAAGACTTAGCTGTGAAATTTAGGTGGGATTCTAGGTAGTCTGCACATGGTCCGCACCCTGAGAACAAACAGGCCCTTTGCTACAGTTTAAAACGGTGAGAGCATACAGGGCTATCTTCCAGAATGCAGAGCCATCTCTCCTTCCTGGTGGGGCCTCAGGAGGTCAAGGAAGCATTGGCAGAGTAGCTGGTAGGATGCTGAGTGGGATGGGCATGCAGTGTGAATCTGCTGGATGGTGCCCTAATTTAAATATATACACACATGTGTGTATATACAGATACACATACAGGTAAATCAGTTTTACTAACATACAATGTACATACCATACAAATTACTCCTTTATTTTTATTACAGTATGGGGGGATTAATCCTGGGCTTTCATACTGAGCTACATTCGTATCCATTCATTCACTGATGCTCCAAGTCTTGCTAAGTTGCTTAGGATGGGCTGCAACTTGCAATCCTACCTCAGCTTCCCAGCATGCTGGGATTATAGGTGTGTATCATCAGGTCTCGCTACGAATCGCCCATTTAAAGAGCACAATTCCGTAACTATAGCATAGTCAGAGTTTTTATATTGTTGCTCTTCTACAATGCTTTAAGCACTCCAAAAGAATATACTTCCTGTCTTAGGCCTTTTCTACTCTGGACATTTTATAAAGATAGAATCATTCTCCATAACCCACTGTGGCTGGTGTTGTGCTGTTTTTAAGATTTGTCTGCGTTGCAGCATGAGTCAGCACTCCATCCCTTTCTCTTCCGCTGTGTGAGTGAAACCTATGACTATATCCATCCATCATGTGAAAATGTGGGTTTCCCTCACTGTTTGCCTTATGAATCTCCCTGCTGTGAATACTCACGTACAAGTTTATGTAGATAGGTTTTTGTTTCTCTTGGGTATTTACTCAGGAGTGAGATAGTAGGGCTTGTGATAATACTGTGTTTAGCCTTTTGAGGAGCTGCAAGGCTTCTCCAGTGTGGATGAGACATTTTACCTGTCCACCTGCAGGATTTGAGGATACCAGTTTCTCTACAACTTCACCAACACTTATTATTAGCTTTTCTTTTGATTATAGCCATCTGATGGATGTGATGTATCTGGTTAGGTGGCTTTTATTTTTTTTCTCTTTCAGATCTGAGGATTGGTTCCAGAGCCCAAATACATCAGAAAGCACTGTACCATTGAGGAACTCCTAGACCCTCTTGTTGGGTTTTTGATTTTTCTCTTGGGCTAAAGTTTTAAAGGATCTTTTTAGGTGCATATTAGAGACTTTGACATGCTCCTTGGAGAAATACCACTCATTTTTAATTTTTTGACTTTTTGTTATCTATAGATAAGAATTATTTACATATCCTAGACCCAAGTCTCTTATCAGATACATACTTTGATAATATTTCTTTTTCTTTTTGAGATAGGGTCTCACTTTGTAGCTCAGGCTGGCCTGAGCTCAGCCTCAGACTCACGTCACAGCAATCCTCCTGCCTCTGCCTCCCAAGTGCTGGGATTACAGGCATGAGCCACCACACCCAGCACTGTGGTATGTGGTACTGATTGCTGCTGAGTGTGAGTCTCCATGCCCAGTATTGTTATGTGGTTACTGCAGATTGAACCCAGGTCCTTGCGCTTGCAAGACAGGTGTCAGAACCACTGAGCTAAGTCCTCGGCCCACTTTGATAATATTTCTACTCATTCTATGGATTCTGTTTTTACTTTATTAATGGTATCCTTTGAAGTATGAAAGTTTTAAATTTTGTTTTTTTTTTTAGGTTTTTTGAGACAGGGTCTCGCTTTTTGTGGTTCAGGCTGGCCCTGAGCTCAGCCTCAAACTCACATCACAATCCTCCTGCCTCTGCCTCCCGAGTGCTGGGATGACAGGCGTGGGCCACCACGCCCGGCACTGTGGATGTGGTACTGGTTGCTGCTGGGTGTGGGTCTCCACACCCAGTATTGTTATGTGGTTACCGGGGAAACGAACCCCGGGCCCTTGCGCTTGCAAGACAGGCGCCGGAACCACTGAGCTAACTCCCCGGCCCCGAAAGTTTTAAATTTTGATGATCTCTTAGTGTTTTGTTTTTTCATCCAAGCTTGTTTTCTGTTGTTAGGAGTTATATATATTTTCCATCTTACCTGTACAGTTTAGTGGTATACATTTACTATCTGCCCCATCTATCTCCAGAATGTTCTCTAAAACTCTGACCTCAGTAAACATCAACTCCCATTCTCCCTAGCCCTGGCACTCCCATCCTACCTTCTGTCTCTCTGAATCTGACAACTGAGTAGTGGGATCATGTAATACTTGGTTGTTTTGTGTGTGTGTGTGTGTGCGCGCGCGTGCGCACGCGCCTAGTTTATATCACGGAGTACAATGCACTCAAAGTTTATCCATATTGTAGTGTATAAGGATTCTCTTTTGAAGTCTCTGGTGTGAATAGAAGGATCACATTGTCCCTTATCCATCTATCCATCCATCTAGCCATTATCATGGACATTTGGGTTGCTGCCACATTTTGACTGTGGTGCTGTGCATATGGTCATGCAGATGTCTTGAGTCTCAAGAATTTTCTAAAATGTGCTTAGCTCCAGGCCCATGTGGGTTGGAATCAGTTGATTCCTCAGCTGAGATCTCTTCCTGTGCACTCACTTCATTTACATAGAAAGAGACCCCTTTCTTGGGTCTCAGGACAAAACACTGACTGGTATGTGGAGACCTTGAAGGTGTGGCTCTTCCCTACATCTGGTATCCTCCAGGGAGGCCAGGCAGGATTCTGGAAGCCTACTAGGCTGCCTCACCTGTGAGTTCAGTCTAGACCAGGCCTAGGGCTGGACCCCCCACTATGGTGCAGATAGAATAATGAGGGAGGAACTAGCTCTCACACTGCACCATTCCTTAGCCAGTAGGGTCCTTCTGGCTGCTTCATGCAAAGATCAAGCTATGTTGGAGCAGAGGAGGGTTGTTCAGTCCACAAGCAGCTCATGTTAGAGCTTTTCTTTTTCCTTTTATTTTTTTGGTCTGATGGGACCTTGGTGACCTGTGTACGAGAGCAGAGGGGACATTAGGGTGCTTCCTGCTGGAAGCTTTGACCAATAGCTACCTGAAAAAATCCACACTGAGTTGGTTGTATAACTCGCATTTGAACGTTGTGATAGCTGTGTAGAGTTTGTGGATGGTGAGTCCCATTTCATTTGCTCTCCTCTCATGTACCCTTAGGCTGTTTCCAATCCTGCAATCTTCCTGCTGCCACAGGGACATTCCCGTCCAGGTAACTTATTCAAGCCCAGGCACAGGCCTGGCCTCCTCAGATGAGCTTCACTGTTCTCAGGGGTTGC